>JAPWTK010000464.1:100000-235000 GCA_029963805.1 Aromia moschata
GCCCCCCCCCCCCCCCCCTCCTCCCCCCCCCCCTTCCCCTCCCCCTCTCCCCCCCCCCCCCCCCCCCCCCCCCCCCCCCCCCCCCCCCCCCCCCCCCCCCCCCCACCCCCCCCCCCCCCCCCCCCCCCCCCCCCCCCCTAAATCCCCCCAATAAAAAACCCCCCCCCCCCGGCCCCCCCCCCCCCAACACCCCCCCCCCCCCCCCCCCCCCCCCCCCCCCCCCCCCCCCCCTTAAATATATTTTATTTCCTCTTTTTTTTCTCTCTCCTTCTTTTTCCTAAAATATTCACGTTTTCAAGCGGCGTGGGGAACCAATGTATGGTGTGGAATGTTTAATGGACATTTAATTGGTCCTCATTTTTTCGAAGGAACCCTAACAGGAGAAAGATATTTACATTTTTGCAAAACGTGCTTCCAGATTTAATGGAAGATATTCCTCTTAATGAAAGACAAAACTTAATTTGGCAGCAAGATGGCGCTCCTGCCCATAATGCGCAAATTGTGACGGTTTATTTAAATGCGCGTTACCCCAATGGGTAGATTGAAAACAGAGGTGCTATTCCTTGGCCTGCTCGTTCCCCGGATTTGACGCCTCTTGATTTTTCCTGTGGGGTTATTTAAAGGAATTTGTATATCAACTGCCGGCGTTAGACCTGGATGATCTAAAAAATATAATCCATATGGGATGCCGGACTATAACCCCGGAAATGATACGTGCAACATGCAATGGAGGATTAGTACGCCGTTTAGAAGCTTGTGTCCAAACTGGTGGAGGTCAATTTGAAAATTTATTAAACTAATTGCTTATAATTACTGAAATATACCATTGATCTGATTAAAATTACTTTTAACAATGCCTCTCGATTGTTTCAAAACTGACAAGGCAAACTGAAAATTCTTTGTATCGTAAAATAATAGCTGTTTGACTTTGAAAATCTCGAAAACGGTTGAAGATAGGTATAGGGTATGTTACATGAAATATGTCTAGAATTGTTCGGTAAATACAAAAATGTCGAAAAATACAGGGTGTTGGATTTAATAAACTTATATTGACACTGACATAACCTCAAGATCCCTAGCACATGTCAAACGGAATATGTTATTTTATAGGCCTCATGAATTCAAGTAACTTTTATCTATAAAGTTTTTTGCTAACTATCCTGGGTGAGCAGATAAAGTCTGTAAACTAAAAGCTGAGACACCCTGTATACTACTCGAGTAAAGTATAGTAGTTCGGTGTTTCGTGGAAAACGTCCAGTTTTTTTTGTAACCTTAATGTTTGATGAAACATACATTCCTTTCCACATCTACTTTTAGGTAGAGTACCAGGCGCGTTTTTGTTTTGTACGTTGTGTCCCCAGTAGGCCTAATCCACGTTTATTTTTGTTTTAATATTTTTTTATTGTTATGAAATTGTTCATTAATTAATTTTTAGTTCAAAACCTACTGTTTTGAACTAAAAATTAAGTAATGAAGACGAAATTAATAACTACTTATTAATCTCAATAACTAGGGTTGGCTGATCATGCCGCAATACAGAGGTGTATTATAGGAGTCAGCGACCAGTCGCGGCGCGCAGTAGGCGGTCGAGCACCCGAGGCTTCAGTCATTTCATCCGACCTGGCAAACTCTAGCATTATCATTAGTGTGTTCGAGATGTTTATGTCGTCGTCGTCGGTATTACGTTAATAATGAAATTTCACACTTGCAAACGCCTAAAAAACTAGCATTTGCTGACAAAGTGAATAAATTCATAGGTGATTTTGAAAATGTATTTTATGATTGCGCTACCGTAATGTGTAGAGTCTTTAAGAAAAAACTGTTGTGTAGGGACAAATGCGATTGTAGTCGTCACTTAAATAAAATAAAAGTTCAAGTCGTCACTTAAATGAAACAAAAATGAATAAAGAGGATATACCCTTCTAAACTCAGTTTATGTCCGACTTACTTTTAATGCTAAGTTCTTGTGATGTAGGTACCCCTGAATGTGCTAGATACATTCAGATTCATTTCGTGAGTTCTGGAACAAATATGTTCCAATGAATTCCAGGTCGCACAACGTTACGTAACTATCTACCAACTGTACGCAGTAACTTAGTAAAGTGGATTAAAAGTGCATTAAAAAATACACGGCTCTCGGAGACAACTATTGTTTGAGCTCTAAGGCTCCGACATTGGTCCTTCGAGCGAGATTGTAGATCGAAGCCGGGTGTGAAACGGATATATCGGTAGAAAACGGATGAAAAAAAAATCGGAAAATTCGTCGTTTTCAACAAAATCATCGCATCGCACGAATGCTAAGCAGAGGGCAGACAACCAATCAAAGGAGCATCACAGTAAATCGAATGTGAGTCCGTTCCTATTTTTTTCCTTTCCTTATTTGTTTATTTGCATTACCTAATTTCTGAATGTGTTAGGTATAATTAAATCGCTTTCTTATCAATTTTAAATCGCAGCAGGTAATATCGTAAACCTGTCTTTATCGTTATGAAAAATAAATCGCACGGGAAACAGTGGAACGCATTGTTTCCACATAAAATATCATTTAATCAAAACATAGCCACGATTGTTTTTTAAAGGGTTTTTTTTTCTTAACGATTGTATGTTGGAAAATTTATCGATTCAGTGTTTTAGTTTATCATCAACAAACAAATAGTTTCTTGTAAAATTGTAAATCAACTATTTTCTTGTTAACAATGTCAGACGCGGAGTTAAAAGCATTTAGGATAAAAAGGGGTCAAAATAAAGCACAACTCACACGATTTAACAATTATTTGAATGCATTTGATCCTACAAAATCAGTATTCGAATTAACGAAACGTTTAGAAATATTGAACGGATTTCTAATTTATTTATTGTCAAATAAACTAGATGCAGTAAAAAAAAGGCATGGGAAGTTTCAATAGCGTCTAACACATTACCATCTATCGAGCATTTTACAAAATTTTTAGCGCAACGTTGTCAACATTGTTGGAAACATTAAATCCAATAAATCAACAAAGCAGCGCAAATCCTAACGTTAAATACAGTAACAAAAATATATTTGAGAAGGATGACTAAAAAACATTTGCACACGTTTCAACAAATAAACTGCAATGCCCTTATTGTAAGGAATTTCATTTCATATATCGATGCTTAAAATTCAAAGATTTACCGGTAAGAGCACGATTAACCGAAATACAAAAATTAAAATTGTGTACAATTTGTTTTCGGTCAAATCACACCAAACAAGATTGCCTATCAAGCGGATGTAAAAAAATACAATCAGAAACATAACACGATGCTTCATTTGGAGAAAAATAATTCAAATGATTCTAACGTTAACGCGAATAACTCTATAAGAAGGTGCATCTAGAACATCTAACGTAAAGGAATCAAAACCTAATACAAACACGCAAATCAATAACGAAAATAGTACGGTAACAATGTGTTCTGCAAATTCAAGTATAACGCCTACTTTTGACCAGTGGCGGCTCGTGGTCGAATACGAAGGGGGTTCACAAACTCAAGAACATGCAATTTCAGAACTAAAGTGTTTCCCCCCTCGGTTTTCCCTGATGTTGTAAACACGCCGCAGGCAAAACTTTTTAATATCTTCAAGGTCACGCGTTTTCCTGACACTTCAGAATTCAATGAAAATAACTGAGGAGAAGCACTCAAATACCCATATGTAGCATTTATTAATACAATAAATAAAAAACTTACGTTTACTTATACAGGAAATCCATTCGTCTATGCTTTGAATTGGCAAAAACATCAATGACACGATTGTTGAAGTCTGGAATTGAGGCAATTAATTCTTTTTCCATACTTAACATGGATAATGAATTTAGTCTTTCCTGTCCCATGGTGTTCCTAAGAAAAGTCTTCACTCTTTTAAGAGTTGAAAAACAACGTTCACTCTCAACTGTTGTCATAGGAATCGTACAAATCAGTTTTAACAACAAGACACTTTCACTAAAACAGTCCAGTAAGTTTCGGTCTTTAAATAATTGTAGAATAACTAAGCAACTCGCCGCCCCTCGAAAATCTTCTCTACTGTATATAACTAATAGTTCACTTTTTAGTTTAGCTTTATCGAAAAAGTCATATGTTTTTGTTACACTATCAAACTCTACAGTGGGGAATTTTTCTTCATATTCACGGAATTTATCAGGAAAAAAAAGTTTGGATGCTAAAAGATGGTCGTTAAATTCAAATCGGTCCTTGGCCTGATTAATTAACACATCACATACTTCCTTCGATAGGGCAGAAAATGACAAGTCATTCGGTCTACGTCAATTTGGTGGTGAACTTGGAGAATCGGATGTACGGATTTTTGTGATCGCATTTTCAAAATTACTCACAAAGCTATTGATTTTGATAGCATCCAGAGATCGAGACTGAAATTCATTAAAAAGAATTTCACAGTGAGGCATAATTTTACCGAAAAAAAGTAAGCCAATATTTAAAATGATCATTTTTTAAATAGCCCAATAACATTTCAGCTTGGTTATGTGTATTATAATCATTTCCTGCAGAGTCTAAAATACATTCCAGGCATTCCTTTAAAAGTTCTGCATTTTCGTAAACATTTCTTACCGTTCGAGTGTTATAATTCCATCTGGTCGGCGGCGCTGCTGGAATCCGCTTTTTTACAATACTCATTAATACCTCCGATCGCTTTGGCGATCGGGAAAAGAATGTAGGAAATGCGTGTAAATTTGCGAAAAAATTTGAGACATTTCTATTGACAGACAGGCCTTTTTGTAAAATTAAATTAAACTGATGGGCATAGCAGTGTATAAAATACGCATATGGATAGTCATTTTTTATAATACTTTGCACGCCTCCTACTTTCCCTGACATAACGGCCGCTCCGTCGTAACTTTGACCTACTAACTTATTAGGCAAAATATTAATCTCAGTTAATTCTTTTTTTATTTCTATAGCAATGTCTTTGGCACTATATGACGCAGGATTTAGATATTTCCAAAATCTCTCATGTATGTGACCGTTCCGTTCATATCTCAAAATTAACACAAATTGCTGGTGCGTAGAAACATCCGTCGTTTCATCAGCCTGGATGGCTACAAAGCGTGTCTCTAAAATTTGTTTTTTTATTTCTTCCTGATATACTATGAGCATAGCATCTAATAAATCATTCTGAACCGATTTTGAAGTTCCTTTAAAAACATTACTCCCTTCCAAATGCAAAATAGCAAAATCCCTTGCAAAATAGCAAAACCGTGTCAAAACTTTTGACACGGTTTTGCTATCTACCGCTGTTATCTACATTTATAATAATAACAACGAACCTATCAAATGTCGAGCTCTTTTAGATTGAGCATCCATGTCAAATTTTATCACTCGTTCATTATTTGAAAAATTAGGATTACGAGGTAATAACACGAACATACCTATTTTTGGTATTAACAATTCGATATCGAAATCGAGCACAAGAACTAATGCAAAAATGCAATCATTGCACAATTCATATAACACGGTTTTACTATTTTTTGTTTTAGATAACATATCAGGCAAAATACCAGCTAACACTATAGCTATATCCAAAATTAACGTACCAAACAATATTCAGTTAGCGGATAACGAATTCAATAAAAGTCAACACATTGATTTTTTCCTACCTGGGCACCTATCGGTAACCAATTTTTCAAAAATCCAAACTTGGATGGTTAGTATCTGGACCTGTCGCACTAAATCAAACTATATCGCCTCAAACGTGTTTTTTATCAACTAACGATGTTCAAAATCAACTAGAAAGATTTTGGCAAATCGAGGAAACCGGATATAAACCAAAATTTTTGACTCGAGAAGAGCAAAGTGAACAACATTTTGAATAAAATTGTAAACGTGATGAAAACGGTAAAGAAAGAGTATACACAAATCGGTGACACTAAAGAAATCGCCATCAAAAGATTAATATCGATGGAAAATAAATTTAAAAACAACGAAAATTTACGAAAATGTTACACGGAATTTATGCACGAGTATATTGATATGAATCATATGACAAAAATAAACCCGACAGAAATCGAGACTACAAACGTGACCTACTATCTTCCGCATCACGCTGTAGAAAAATCATCTGTTACAACAAAATTACGCGTCGTATTTAATGCGTCTCAGCTCAGTACATCGGGAAAATCTCTTAATGACATTCTTTTAATAGGACCTAACATTCAAGATGAATCGATCGACACGAGAGCACTCGTAGTAAAGGTAACGGAACAAATCGATCTATTTTTTTTTAGTTTATCGCGCTTTGAGTGAAACAAAATACATCGGAGCCTTAGGGCTCAAACAACTATATAAACTTATCTGATGCTTCAAAGTTTTCTTTTGTTATATATTTAATATTAGGTACTTTCTTGAATTACATGAATTATATTATGAAGCGTACGCCTATGTACCGCGGCACATTTCGGCAAACTCTGTTAATAACTTATAATTTATCTTCTTGATCCTGAAACAGAATCGCATTCAATCGGTATGCTTTCCGCATATCGGTTCATCATTGTCTTATTGTTCTTTTGCTGATGTCTCTTGTATTTCCATTGAAACAGTCGGATAATTTATATTGAATATTACATTTAAGTAAAACTGACCTTGGTTATTACAACAAACTGGTGAACAATATAAACCAACTTTTTCAGCCTTAGTTTAAGCTACAGCGCCTTGATGTATGATAATAATTGTCACTGGAGAGTGTCATCGCTTCTGACGCAAGAACGACTTAACCCGAACGCTTCCGTTGCAAAACGAGCGGCGCGCGCAGCTCCGTAGGTAACAAAAAGCAACGCGCCGCGCTGCTCGCCCTCTTTGCGCTCGTGACCGTCCCGGGTCAAGTCCTCTCCGCTGGTCTCCCTAGTGGGACCTGCCCAACACTGCTGTGGTACGTTTGGGAGCCCGCATCAACAACATAAGTGGTTTAATTTCTTTCCCACGTCGTAGAGTTCCGTACCGGAACCCTCGACGTGGGAGAACTTCCCAAATTCGTCACTCAGGAGACACAACGACGCTGCACAACTATTTTCATAGCGTGTAGCGTCCCCACGTGGCAAGGGACGCACATCAACACCGTCTTCATCATTCATCAACGGCATCAAAAACAACTAAGCGTCGGCGCGGACACCCATAGCCGGGTATCTCTTGCCATTTTCCCCGCACCGCGCTACGACGATATAATATTCAGCAGTATGTCTGGAGCAGAGGAAATTGGTGGAAGCAGAGGCAAAATGTGCATAGCTCAAGAAACCTGTTTAATTATCTATTCTTCCACAATCTGTGCTCCACAGCAACAATTATAGCTATTATCAGTTTCCAATATAGCTAGACAACGATCTCACCCCTGAAGACTGAGGATGGGCGTTAAGGGATAACATTTTGCAGTTAATTGAAACCGAGCTTCCACCTACTCCAGACATACTGCTGAATATATATTTTTTGTAATTTCACCAAGGGATGTAACTGCGGCTGTAGAAGTTTGTTTACTAACATACAAGGGACATAAAAGAATAACAATAAAAAGAATTAGAGGATTATGACGAAAATATACAGATTGAAATAGAGTATGAAGATGAATAATAGATTATTGAGATTAATAACTGTTTATAACCGAAAATTAATCAATGAACCGTTTGATAAATTTTTATAAAAAATAAGCATTCGTCAAACAAAAATAAACATGGAATAGGCCTACTGGGGGGCACCAAGTAAAAATCTTGTATGTGCTCTACTATCTTGTATGTACTCTACGTCAAAGGTGATGTGAACAGTGGCAGCTGGTGGAAATTGAAACTCTCTTTATGTGAAGAAGCATGAGACCAACATCATATGTTAAGAGTTTATTGCTAGACCCAAATGGAAGGCTAGAATAGCAAAAAAAACTTGGCAAAACATTTTTCAAAGAAAATATGGACCAGAAAATCTTGCAAAGCAAAATATTTGTGGACTATATTCATAATTACCTACAGTGTGGATATAAAAAAAAGGTCTTTCGCAATTTTGTTGCCTTTATTAAAGTTATAGCTATTATAAAATTTCAGAAAGTAAATGATAGTATGAAATAAAAATTGAAATAATGTCTATAACTTTAACAGATCTCGAAATTTCAAAATAGACACAAGAATGAAAAGACTTTTCTTTAATTTTTTTTGATTAGTCATGGCTGATAAAAACTAATGATTGATGGTTACTCATGATTAATGCCTACTGATTGACGGTTAGTCATGACTAATGAATAATGACTAATTTATTCATGAGTGATTTCCGTGACTAACGATTAATTTAGTCATTAATCATTGTTGTTATGATTAAAAATTTGCCCAACTCTGACTGTATTACAGTTTCGCGAAATATGAGAAAATGAACCCAAAGTCACCCAAAGCCACCATCGTTCCTGCAGACCTGACCGGATTTTACCTGCGATTACCGATAATCCTTTCCGATATTCCGATTTCCGATATTATAATTACCGATAACACCGAACATAAACTAGTTTATGTTCGGTGCCGATAAGAGTGTTAAACTCGAGCAAGGAGTTAAACCTCATCGCTCTTGCTGCTCTTCGGGTTTTTACTCCTTTATCGAGTGAAACAACAAGAGCTGCGTGAGGTTTAGATCCTCATGTAGTCGCTCGCTCAAAGGAGTTAAACTATATAAGGGTTAAAGGTTTCGACTCGGTAGATGTATTCAATCGTTAGAGCATTTAATCGTTGAGGAGCATTTGCCTCGCTACTCGGACATCTCGTGCTCACTCATAGAGTAAAATATGTTTTGATCAAGCAGTTAAACTTAAGAGCAACTCGCTCAGGATTTAATCGTAAGCCCTGGTTATAAGTAAAACAAAATCAGGAGAGGGCATCAGTTTTTATGTGGCCTGGAATTTGTATACCAGCGAAGGCATAAACTTTATATTACACGAGGCCGTAAAATCTGAGAGTTTTTACAAAACTGTTTAGGTTAAATTTGTGTTCATAAATGCAAACAAATACTTCAACACGTTTTCCACTAACACAAAAATACTACGACACTACTCAACACGCACCTTTTGCCAGTCATCATCGGGAGATGATTAAAAATTACGTTAAATTATGTTAATATAATAATTAATTAAATTATATTATGTTATACTAAAGTTCACGTTGCAGTTGGGTAATCCGTAACTTTTTTCCTTGTTTATTAATCAGAACAGTGAGCCGTCAGGTACCGGACCATTATTTGTATTCAGGCTACTATTACGTTTATCACAGATGTGGTTGTTGCTGGGCACGAGAAAACGCCGGTGCGTTGCTAGGAATCCCTTTCCATTTTTTTATTATGTTTAGTCGCTAGTACCAACTGCTGATTGTGTGAAAGTTACAAAAGTGGGTGTATGATGACTAGGTTTCGGAATGTTTGCCATAACGCATGTTAAACTGCGTTTAGCTATCCTGCCCTCCCGCAACGAGACCGCGTACTACTGCGCATACGTGAGTCCCGGCACGTTGTAGGAGATGGTCAGTGGCGTAAGAATGCACGGGCAAGAAATACACGCGCATATAATTTACAAGGCACTTAAAAATGCGGTTTATACTTTAATTATAATAGAGCTGTATACTGCCGCCCATGCGTTATGGCGCACATTTCCGGACTTCCATTGTTGACTGTACGTACGTTGTACTGTTGTAATCAGAAGGACAAGCGAAATTCAACAAATAAAAAAAGTTTTATACTAAAGTATTACGTAGGACTAAATGTATACAAAATGGTAAATTAAATCATAAATGTCTACTATTGGCAATAAGGTGTCACACCCCAATCCACTGGTTCTTACAAATACCTTGTCTTTTCTTTCGCGTAATTCACCTAATAGCCTGCCGCGTATTGTATTTTAATTGTCCAGTCGCCAAGAATTGAAAAAAATAAGGATCATTACTTATACCATTACTTATTATATGAGGCTAAACTGCGTTCATATTCGAGTTCCTTCGCATATTTCCGTGATAGTTAAGAAAGCCTGTAACAGAAACTCAAAAACACCCCCGACTGTTTGTCATCCCTTGTGCCGGTAAAGACGTCGCGTCGTGATTAATTTTCAGCTTTTATCTTGCTTCCATTTTACCCCATTTATCTTAGGGCAATTTAGAGTTTTAGATAGAAGAAATAAATCCTATAGATTTGAAACTTAACAGACACGCTCTTGGACGATCCCTTTTTTAGAGTATCATTTGTGTGTAAGATAATTAAGATAATTAATCATTAAATTTGGCCGAAATAGAACGCGCCACAGAGTACTCGCGTACACATAGTAAGTATAATACACCCAAAGTAACTATATTTTCACATGTTTGCCATATTTTATTGTGAAATTATATCACACTACTCAATGTATTGCGTATAGCGGATGTTGTACAACAACTCCAACTGTCACAGGACCAATGCAATTAAATCAAATTGAGGCAACCCCTATCACATGCTGCTCGAGTTGCCTATGTGTTACGGCGCCGTATGCCAACTTTATTAATCATAAAGTCTTTCGGCATTTTTCCGCAGTGATATTATTTACATATAACATTTTTGGGTTCACAGGTTTATGTAAATATGTTCTGAAGTGATTGTTAGCCAATCACTTTGGGACAAAACATGTTATATGTACGTACATATACATACAGGGTGCTTCACGGTAAATGGCCTATTAAACGTTTTGGGAGAATTGCAAATAATATTGGGCTGAAAATTTGTGTCTGAGGTTTTCAGGGATGCTTTACACATCTAAAATTATAACAACTTTCTAAAATATTTCATATACTTGTATTATTAAGACAAAAATTAAAATTGCAAATCCATAGAAAAAAACTGCCACTCTAGTGAAACTATGGTTATTTTTTTACCATATGAGGATTAAAGGAATGAAACATTGTCCTGTAAGTCGTTTATTTTAAATTAAAGAACTTATGTATTAATTATATCCAAAACTGATATATCTGTATTTTTAAATAATTTAACGCATTTAAAACCTGCATTTATAAAAAAGAAGTGAGTTTAATTTTTGCTTGTTTAACTCGTTTAGAATTAAATTATTGTTGCTGTTAAACTGTTTGATGTGATTTATTGTATCTATTAAGCAAAGGCTACCTTTGTGTACTATTTTTTTAATCGTCTTACATTATCAGCTACCAAGCTTAAAACAGTCTATAAAATGCCTTATTTTCTTATGATTCATTAACAGTGATTTTATGCAAAATAAATTTATTCAGTAAAATTATCTGGAATTCTAAGGAATTCTAAATATTAGGCAAATAGCCCTGTCAGCGAATTTTCCAAACCGTTAAATTTATTGTAACATCGAATCCTGTTCGTTCTGACCTCTAGCTTAACTGAATCATTCGAATTTCCGTAAACATTTATTTAAATAAAGGGGCCACCCAAAGTTGAAGTAGTAGTTGTTTTTTTTTTTGGTCATTGTGGCTCGTGTAAAATTTCTTCGGGCCTCATGGTATTAATGGAATTAATACCCATTTAAATAATACAGTAATAATTTAGACAGTAGCGCCTCGTAATAATTTTATTTGGGAGCCTTTTGGAAGTGTACCGACCTTCCTTTTGATTTAGTTTAAGGTCAGGTCAGCATCAATAAATCCATTAGCAACTATTTGATTCAGTCTATCGTTTAGAATATTTTTATTTTCTTCTTCGGGACTCACGAGAATGCATAGATAAATAAATATATCGTTACCACATTTTTTTGTTTACACAAAGCCAATTACATAAAATTAACTTAGGTTTAGTAAATCAGGTACATTTAGGTTGTTTTTGTTGAGTGGTAGCTCAAAACCTATTGACATCAACAACCTAGATGTAAGTAAATATGTAATTTTAATGTTTAAATGTAATCTTTTTAAAAAAAACAGAGTCAAGCCATATTTACATATCTATAGGGTGAGTCAGAAAGAATGGAACAAGACTAAACTTTAGATACTAGACACCAAAATAGTATGATTGAGCTCAACATGCCTTATACCAATGTCGCTAGTTTAAGAGATACAGCGTGTTCAAAGTTTAAATTTTATTCTGAAATTTCTTAATAATTAAGAAAGTTTTGATAATATAAATCTGAAAATTGGTAGTTTTAAATTTTTTGGTATGAGAATTACGAATTCTAAGGTTATTTTGACGTTGCTCCTAGAAGATGCTAGTTTCACCATATTATTTTGGTAAATTAAAACAATTTTTTTTTTCTAATCTCTTGAGTTATACGTAAAACAAGTCGAGAATCTAAAAGAACGCTCAATTCTACAGAAAAGGTACTCTTGTTTAGGTCGTCTACATATATCTGTTTTTAAGTTATTTGCATTTAAAAGGTTCAATGTATTTTGTTATGATTTTTTTTATTCTTGAAAGATGAAAAGATATGGAAAAGCAATTAAAGGAACAGTAACTAACAGTAACAATTAATTATTGGTAATAGTGATAATGACAAACTTCAAATCAAATGTTGGAAGTGCCCACTACCTACCTCAATACATTTTAAAATACACGTTCTTAAATGTCTCTGGATGTTTAACAAAATTTCCCTATTATTTTTAAATGTATTCGCGGCTTCTTGTATCCTCTGCTGCAAATCCTGAAAAGAATTAACTTCTTCCTGATAAACTAAATCCTTCAAATTTGACCATATAGAGAAGTCCAGAGGGTTTAGGTCTGGGCTTCTCGGTGACCAAATAAATTCACTTCCACGGCCAATCCACCGATGAGGAAAATGTTAATGTAAATATTGACGGACTGGCAAGGCAAAATGTGGTGGCGGTCCGTCGTGCATAAACCACATGTGTTCTCTTAATGTGAGTAATACATCTTCTAAGAGTTCGTTTAAATGATGTTGAAGAAAGTTTAAGTATTGAGGTCAAATTAGATTGGGTGGCATTTCAAAAGATTCAATAACAAAATTAGAAACTACACCACACCAAATGTTCACCTCAAACTCATGCTGAAAATGTCTTTTCTAGCATGTGGATTCTTGGAATCTCACAAATGATTATTTCTCCAAGTAAAAACTCTCCGTCTAGTAAATGTCGCCTCATCTGTAGGTAAATAAAATCGTATTAAGAAAATCCGGGTGTTCGGTTTGCATTCATATTTTGTAGAAACTGAACAAATTGTAAACGAACTGGTAAATCTTGAGGCAATAACTGTTGAACAGGAGTATAATGATATGGATGGAGCATTTCTTTTACCAAAATTCTACAAACAGACGATTGAACTGTATCTCTTAAACCTGCGGCATTGGTATAAGGCATGTTGAGCTCAATCAAAATAATTTAATTATATATAAATTTGACAAACGTTCACACAAGCCTACTTAGAAAAATATAGCAATATCAGTGCCTAAAAAAAATCAACCTTTTGAACCTTTTGAACCTTTTAAATACAAATAACTTAACCGATAGATTTAGACGACCTAAACAAGAGTACCTTTTCTCTGTAGAATTGAGCGTTCTTTTAGATTCTCAAACTACTTTCTCAATTATTGAGAAATTTCAGAATAAAATTTAAACTTTGAACACGCTGTATCTCTTAAACCAGGGACATTGGTATAAGTAAGGCATGTTGAGCTCAATCATAATATTTTGTTGTTCCTTTCTTTCTGACTCACCCTATAGATATGTAAATATGGCATGACTCTTTTTTTAAAAAGCTTACATTTACACTTTAAAATTACATATTTACTTGCATACGTAAATTGTAGTGAGCCTTGAAGAAGGAAATAATAATTTTCAAAATGTTCCTATAACCCATCAACAACATCAACTAAAATTGCGAAGCTCTAGTTACTTAGGTAGTTAGTTACATATGTATATGCACTCGGCATAATAATTTGCGACTACAATTATTTATGATTTACGATATTTTTCATGTTACAATGTTCAAGTTAGAAAAGCAGAAAAAGGCTTTCAGTCTCAACGCAGTCATTGTTTCCTTCGATTTTGTTCTTTTTTCATTCTTCTTTGTTCTTCTTCATTCCTTCGATTTTGTTCTTTTTTTTCAACTTTGTAAACAAGAGGAAAAGCATTGGTGGTATTCATCCGCTTTCCTTGTAAATGAAAACGACAAAATTATAGTACTTTTTTGAATTTTAAGCACCAAAAATTGTTATAAATTCCATTTGATTCTTCATGCAGCATTATAAATAATGTACGTTCACTGTTTCAATCATTGCACAGTAAAAAAACTGTATTATAATAGAATATAAATTTTAAATGAGCTTTTAATAAATAGTATGAGAAAAGACAAGTTCGGCAAAACAGACACAAATTGAAACGCAATAATAATTTGATAACTGTCACACTAACAATTTCAATATAAATAGCCAATATGCCCTAGAATTGCGTAATAGAAGGTTGTCATGAAGCTATATCCCTCAAAAAATGAATATAAAATAGCCTAAACTTGGTGTCCATCGCAAAAAAAATCTGCGAAATTCAAAAGAAAAGGCTAATGCATTTCTACAGCGACGATAATAGTCTAAGAGCCAGTAAACAGATGGCAACACATATTTGATAAAAGCCTCAAATTTGCTCTTACTGAGTTGTACCTACCGTTCGTGAGATGGGGGCTAGTGAGCAGTCGCGGGGTTCGCTAGGGGCAAGGTGTGTTAATTTGGCAAACTAAAAATGTATTTGGTGAAAGCTGCCGTTTTGGTATGTCAAAATATACTATTATAGCTACTTAAAAATAAAATGGCAGACCGTTCCCGCGGTTGTTACGTCATGGCAGACAAATTCAAAATTTAAAAAAAAATTTTTTTCAAAAGATTTTATGAAACTTGAAATTTATATATGTTATTCTTGATAGTATTAGAAGCATATACTTTTCAAGGCAGTTGGTTGCTTTGACCTGGCAGACAGTAAAATATTTTCTCCTGCGCGAGCATACCTATGTATATGTAGTAGATACGTTGTATACGGAATAGAGAGATTTTCGATGTCTCTTTCTTTTCTATGATATTTAAGAGTCTGCTGATAAGTCCCGGGCCTATATAACTAGCCCCCCATCTCATGAACAGTAGGTACAACTGAGTAACTGAGCAAATTTGAGGCTTTTATCAAATATGTGTTGCCATCTGTTTACTGGCCCTTAGACTATAAGCCTTCAGGATCATTAGTAAAGAAGAGTATGAAGTTGGCACCCCCAAATTCGAATTTTCCTATTTTCTTCACGGCTTTCGTTTGCTTACGAAATTTTGCACTCTTTTAGTTAAAAAGATATGGGAAATTTTTTTTTTCAGAAGGTAAGAAGATCCTTTTGCACGTTTGCCATATTTTATTATGAACTTATATCACACTATTCAACGTATTGCATATAGCGCAGGCTGCACAACAGCAGCAACTCACACGGAACTACTGAAATGAAATTAAACTCAGGCACAAGTTGCCTATGTGTTGCGTCGCACTATGCCAACATTACTTATGACTCTGAATGACCTATATGACTCTGATCTTGTCTTTATGACCTGTATGACCTATATGACCATATACCGAAATGACTTTTATAACCCATATGACTTATAACATAACCCATGTCATATAGGTTATATTCATTGGAAGTGGACATAGTAGTAACAGTGAGAGTAGAGGCTTATTGAGATGATATTTTAATTTTTCTACTTACAAAAATTACCTACTACTACCTTATCTACAAAAACCTATAAAAAGGAATGTCACATTAATATCTTCCCTTAATTACAACATAACCCCCCTTGCCCCCATCCCTACCTTAGAACAACAAATTCACTAACAGCCAAATCAAAATAAATTTATGATTTAGCTGGGACATAACATATATATTTTCTCAATTTTTTAATAACTTCCTTTAATTTTGTTTTACCCCGTACCCTCTTGGGGGGAGGGGTAGCGAAGAATAGTTGTTTTTTATTTTAAATCTGCACACTGTAATTACTAAAGTGTTTATACCTAATGTATAAACAGTTTATTTGATCTATTCTGAATAGTTACCCCTTTCAACCCCCACCCTATTAAACTAAACACCTTAACATTTTCAGTCTGTGTTATATTGTACAAGTGTATCAAATTTGAAGTACATAATATATCTTGTATCATTATCAAAAGAAAAACTGTATTCACCCGATTTATCTCCCAAATCCCTCAACTGATTAAGATCAAAACAGCTCCAGATCTCGTCATGATACATAAGTGTTTCAAATTTTAAATTGATATATCAACGCGTCCTCGAGATATCGTGCAAAAAAAAAAGGTTAACAGACAAACAGACCGACAGACAGACATTTTTTATTAAACTTAAAATATCGACGTTTCAGAACATTTAAGACTGTTTAGCAGATATAATAGATACTATACTTCCACTTCACTACGTAGATGTGGAAGTAACATTAACCGAACTAGTAGATAAAATTTATAAATGAAGATTATAATTGAAAGAATAGATTGTGACATATTCTTTGGATATATTTGGGAAGCTACTCGTCGAGCCCCAACGCCACTGTATTTATCACATTCTTGTTGAAAGTGGGCGTAGGAATAATACGAATTTCACACGCGTTATTAAGGTAAGAGAGGCCCCTTTCTGGACAGTTTTTTTTAACTAGACACAGACGTACATAGTATGTACATGTAATGTAGGTATAGTATTAGCATTAATACAATAACCTCTTTTGCTGTAATATTATCGTCCTATTTAATCAATGATGATGAATGGGTATTAAATGAGAAAATTATGAATATGATGCTAATAACCAGTCACGCTGTTACAAGCATTATTTTACGTTAATTTGATTAAATTCGAAGGTCCTTCACCTCTTGCTCAGGCGAAATTCTTAATTGTATGTTGATGTGGAGTCTACTAATTTGGAATGTATTATACATTCTTTCAGTATGGGAGACACATACATGATGCTATTATATACTAGGAAAACAAATATTTGATAGATATTGGATCTCCAGGTATCGAAAATATATTCATAATTTTTTTAGAACTATTTAGATTAATTTTTCTAGAGTTCATTTTTGTTCAAAATTAATCCTTTATTTCACATTGTATTTTACACGTAGGTATTTCATGTTTTTAAAATTTCACTATCGCGAAATTAATGTCTAGAAATCGCGAACCCTACTGGAAGAATTGGAAATTCTTGTATTTTTGTAAGTGGGACTCATATCATCTTTTAAGGAGTGATTGTAAGACCTAAGTAGAAAGTTATAATAACAAAAAAAAAACTTTTTAATTTAATACCAGCATTTTCTTTCTAATATTTCATAATAGGGTTAAGGTAATAAGTATTCAGTTAATAAGTAGTCACCTTAAAGCGTTTCCAGGATTTTATGGTCATTTTTAGATTTTGTTTAGGAAGGTTTGTTTGAATTTTTCTTCTGCTATAGGTAAAACAATATAAGCGTTACGCTACCTGGTGGTCGCTCTACAAACTAATTACTTGGCCATCGTTTATTCAAACGTCCGTTTGAGTGCCATTATGTTTTGAAAATTTTCCTTTTATATTTGTGTTGTATTTATTAAAAATTATAATATCGTTATTTTGTTAGTATTATAATAAGAATGAATCACTATTGTTGTGTACCTCGCTGTTCGTCCTGGAATAAGAGGGATCCCCAATTAGCTTTTCATATGTTTTCTGAACAAGAAAAGCATCAAGTTTCCCTGGTAAATAAATTTGGTCATAAGGAACGTATAGACAGACGCAAGGCTTGGATATTAAAACAGAGGATATGAAAGCCTGTCAGTAAATTCCTGAAAGTCTGTTTTCTTCATTTTGCTGAGGAGGATTACTTTAATCGATGTAAGTTTTAGTATTTTTAAGGTTAATGTACAGATATTTATAATTATTATTGTCTGTTTCTGCTAAGGATTCAAAAAAGCGGAAGATACTGAAGAAAACTGCAGTATCTTCAAATTCATGTATTCATGAATGGCCTGCATTCAGAACATGTTCATGTACATACATTCTCATATACACACTTTAAAATTACAATGCCATCTAAATATTCCATATATTTCAAGATATTTAATCTAATGTCTGCCATTCTACTTAAAAATGTTTTCAATTAAAATATTAAACAATTTTTTTTGTAAAAAAATATATATATATATATACTTTGAAGCATTTATTCAAATTTTTCAAAATAAACCGATCCAACCTAAAAATGTATCTTCCACAGGTATCTTCTGTCAATCTAAAAATCAAAAGAAAACCACTACAATTATGCCAACAATTTGTAAACAGTAAACCTTAATCACAAAATGTGTTTTTTAGGCAGTAAATAATCAAATACTATAATAGAATACATTAAAAGCAATGTAAAAACAAACGGCTAATGGCCTAATGAATTTTTCGCACTGGCGCTGGCATGTTAAATTCTGACGCCTATTGTCAAACCATCTAATTAGGTTTGGTAATGACTCCCTAAAATATGATGTGGATATTATGTTGCCTTATGAAAATACGAGAATTTCCAATTTTTGGATAATCTAATTTTGGGAAGTGGTAATGCATGTTTTAAGTGCTTACATTATTTTTTCAACTAATGTTATAGCACCATATTGCTTCTATGTCGAATTTGAAATTTGAAACAAAAAAAAAACGGAAAAATCGGATTTCCAATAAAAAATATCGGATAGTGTTATTAAAAAGAAATCGTTTGTCCTAATACCTAATAAATATCAATAAAAGTTCAACTCTGTTGCTGTTAAACTACACAGATCATGACTGCCATATCAATAACGTTTTTTACTCATATCATAATTTTTGGTTTATAAGTATTAAATGTTTTCAAAAATATTTTTCATCGTCAAAATATCACCAAGGCAAAAACACGGCCGTTGTTAAAGTCTTGTAATATGAAATAATGCTGCAGAAATATTTGCCTTGACTATTCAATGAATTTCTTATCAACTTAAACAAAAACTTGCATACCCACTAAAGACTAAAGCATGCATTTATACGAGCACACCGCCTAGTTTAGTTCAGAGTTTGTTTTAGATAATAATTTAAAATATTTTTCGTGGTTTTGACTTGACTTACATGTACAGCAGATCACTTACATGTATTACACAGCTGTAATTTTGGTGGTTTTACTAATTTTGTAAAAATATTATGAGCTAATAATTCAGTCTGACACTTATTTCACACTTATGATTTTACATAAATTATGTAGCAACATAGTACTATTTTTATCAAATAGTACGGTTAAGTCAAGGATATAATACCTATATAAATTAAGATAACACGTAACAATGGCAACACTTATCCGACAAACGTCAGTTGTGAGACAAGGTTCCCATGGCAGGTTGGCGATGGTTAAAACATATTATTATGTGCTTTTCTAAGTGTTCTGGAGTGAAACGGTGACGTTTATCACTTAATATTAACTTGTGTGTGGAAAAAAACTGTTCAACGTCTACTGTTGACAATGGACAGTATGAGAAATTGTTGAGGCATGAACTATATAATAATATATTTTCTGGTAACTCCTGATATGTACGAACTAAAACTTTACATACGTTTTCCAAAATGAAATATCCTGGATTTTTCTTAACACGCTTTGCATTTATTTTATTGTATTACTGACTGGGCGTATATTATTGGCGTCGTATATATTTTCTGTACATCACTCATTATTTAAAATTGTTCCTGTAGGGAGAGTCCATGTGACTCCAATATCTTTATTCTACGAATTAGGAAACCATAGTGTCTATTAATATAATGTCATAATCATCGCGAATATTTTGGTCCTTCAGTAAGTCCTGCAGTGTATGTATGGTGCTGCTGTCGCTATGATTTAATCCAAAATAACATATTTTATGCCATCGAAATATGTCACTAGCAGTGTTACACAGTCACTAGCAGTTTTTAACACACCAATTAAAAAATTAGCTACTGAACGCCCGCAAGCATCGGTAGCTTCGTCTATAATAAAATACAGGAAATTGTCGTCAATGTCTTCGCGTATTGATGTCACCACATTGCTGTAAACCCGATCGACATATGCAAGTCTACGTACTTTCATGAGGAATTTTTCGGTCCATATATTTTTCTAAAAACATACGTAACTTGGGGTTCTCTAGTTTGTTTAATGGAATATTGCTTGCAACAAAGGCTTCTGTAAGTTCATAGAAAATACGGAGTCGTCGGCGCTGGACGAGGCATGGCTTTTCAGATGTCTTGTTACTTTAGTTTTATCTCAAGAATTTATAATGCGTTCACACACAGTACAAAAAAGGTCATTTCCTTGAATACGTGTGTCCTTAAAACCCTCGGGATCACTGTCAAACCACGTTTGAAATACTTCCCGTCTATTTCTTTTCATCTTTGGCATGGTACCTCACTTTATTCACTTCTCCCCTCAACTAATAATTATTGATATTTATAAAGTTATTTAAACACACGGCAATACCGGCGACTGTCTGTTAAGCGTGCCATAAATAACTAAAATATCTAGCGCAGTTTTCGTAATGCAAGTCAGTTGTGAGCTGTGAAGGCCAACGAGTCAAGGGCAGGACATGCACAGTGTCGGCCCTGTGGCATTCGGGCTTGGTAATAAATAATAATATGTACTATGATGCAACATAGTTTCTGTGAACATATTCATTCGTAAACTGACTACGGTTCTGTTACACTCCGCGCTCGCACGAACTCTAATTGTATGACTCATAGAGAGTACCAATTATGAAGAATATATTTATTATACACTGTGGGAAAAAGTATGGAAACACCTAGGAATTCCGCGAAATTGGTTACAAAACGAAAAATCAAGGTCGTACCCCATGGTAACTTTCAACGAAGAGTCCAATGGTGACCTTTGATTTGACCTTGAACCTCAATATCAGGGTCATTTGAAGGTCAACTTTGTTTTTTTTTGTAATGGCAACCCACATTTTTGATGCCACAATCGAAAAGAGCAGGAAATTTCACGTTCACATATTATGTATTCAGATCTGAGTTCGTGACCTCTATGAGTTGGACAGAGGTTAAACTACTGTAATATGGAACCTCGTAGGAATTCCGCGCAATTGGTTAGGAAATAAAAAATCAAGGTCCTACTCTGTGGTAACTTTCAACGAGGAGTCCAATGGTGACCTTGTATTTGACTTTGAACCTCAATATCAAGGTCAGTTGATGGTCAACTTTGTTTTTGTAATGGCAACCCATATTTGATGTCGCAATCGAAAAGAGCGGAAATTTCACGGTCAGATGTGTTCATATCTGAGTTCAAGGTGACCTCAATGGATAGAGGTCAGTGAGAGGCAAGGGGAACTCACTTGAAAAAAGCACCCGGAAGGGAACTAAATCCTTCTACGTCCATGTCGTTGTTCCTGGGTAATGCTGAAAGGAGGAATATGGCTTTAAATTTTTTTCTACTATAAATAAATTTACTTGATGTCCTATGCTACTGTAGTTTGACCTCTGTCCAACCCATAGAGGTCGTTCTGAACTCACATTTGAATACAAATTTGAACGTGAAATTTCCCGCTCTTTTCGATGGTGGCATCAAAAATGTAGGTTGCTATTGCAAAAAACAAAGTTGACCTTCAAATGATCTTGATATTGAGGTTCAAGGTCAAATCCAAGGTCACCATTGGACTCCTCATTGAAAGTTACCACAGCATACGACCTTGATTTTTCATTGTGTAACCAATTTCGCGAAATTTCTAGGTGTTTCCCCACCCTGTATAATATATATTTAGTAATTACGTATGAAGAAACTATAATGTGTAGCGTAAATTATTTCAAGGCATGTGGAATATCTAACATACTGTAAGAAAAACAAATACACAATGTGTCCTAGATCATGTCTAGGGAGCGTAAAATTAGGGTTAAAATAAAACAATATACTATGTACATATTAATTTTCCAATAGGATATATCCCTATTGAAATATTCGCCCTAAAATGCAGACGGTAAATACAGTTTTACGAAGATATTGTCTATTTAAAAATAAATGTATGTAATTTTGTGCGATCTCAAAAATGTATTTGAATCGTATTTCTCCAACCGAATACAATATGTCCAACTTCATGGGTTTAAATCTTATAAATTCAGTCAAGTCTCGGGAATCCCCCAAAGGTCAATACCCATATAACAGTAATACATTATATTGCCATAAATTTGAAGGTGAGATATTTGTTACATGCCAGTGATTTATAAATATTTTCAGTGGTCAATTCGCTACAATACTATGTACATCTTCAGACACCCTGTACATAAGTTTGTTATTTAGACTTTTCAATAGGTGAGGAAGCAAATATGTTGTTTCTTTCCCTAATCCCTTTTTTCATTTTCGTGTTTTATGAATTCCAGTTAAAAAAAAAGAAATAGTTCAGTTAAAAGAAAGTTTTATGCATCACACGCACCACTACTTACCATTTACATATATCTTTTTTGTAAATTAAACACGTTTGCGCAGCGTTTTTCAGTTTGACGTTTCATTATTTGTGGTATCGGCTTGTTCAAATTTTTGTTCGAATTTTCATACACCTTATTTTCTAAGTATCTAACCTCCTTTCTATTTTCGATGTTTTCGAAAACACAACACAAAATGTTACTGATTTACATACTTATTTACGTATGTAAACTTACATTAAGTTAAATGTTAAATCGTTTAAAGGCGTGTTGCTTTTAATATATACATATTTATTAACCAAGGTTGAGTTACGAACGCAGTATCTTTATTGGTTTTATGGTGAAATTTTATTACTGCTATTTATATTCTAGGTGATAAACATTATTTTTAACGTCGCGTTGGTCAGAATTAGTTTCATAATTTATTTTTCAGCGTGCTGTAAAAGTCGTAAACGTTCGTTCATTCAAGATACAAAAAATATTACAGGTCTCAGACATTAGGGGGATACCTAACCGGTGTGAAAACAGCCACGGTCCGGTCGTCAATCCACAGATTTAATAATATAATTATTTCACAATTTCCATTCCAGAAATTACTTTCCACGACGGTATGCTACTTTATGACATTTAGTAATACTGGCAGTTACACAAAAAAATGGGAGGGTGGAAACTACCCCTAAAATTTTTAAATCTACATCTTATAGAATTGAAGATGTTGATAAATTTTTTTCACGTAAATTGCTTTATTATATAGTTATCAATCACATCTGTGGGTTGAAATCATTTCCCGGACCGTAGTAAGGGTGCATCAACCCTTAGAAATAATAAAATGACCCCTTCCACATTTGACGATGTTGGTTAATTTTTTTCACGTAAATGTCTTTAATATATAGTTAAAAAATAGTCAAACCCGCCTGTATATTTAAATCATTTCCCGGGCCGTAATAAGGGTGCATCAACCCCTAGAAATAATAAAATTACCCCATCCACATTTACCGATGTCGGTTAAACTTTTTCACGTAAATGGCTTTATTATATAGTTAGCTAACCAGCCTGTAGGTTGAAATCATTTCCCGGGCCGTAATAAGGGTGCATCAACCCCTAGAAATGATAAAATTACTCCAGCTACATTTGAAGATGTCGGATACATTTTTTCACGTAAATGTCTTTAATATATAGTTATCCATCACGCCTGTGGTTTGAAATCATTTCCCGAGCCGTAACAAGGATGCATCAACCCGTAGAAGTAATAAAATAACCCCATCCACATTTGACGATGTCGTTTTTTTTTGTCACACTATTTATGTGGCAGCCACAATCGTGTTTGTCCCTACACAGCAGTTTCCCTTACAATATTTACGCACTACGGTCGCCCTAAATAAAATAAATACATATACAAGTATTATGTATGTAGTTCTTTTGAAATAAGTGGAAATATAACTGAATATGGTAAAAAAGTTTTATTTACTAAATAAAGAATTTTTGGGGATTTTCTGAAACTAAAATACCAACCCATTAATTTTGCAGAACTCTGGTTATTTATTTGATTTAAACTACAGGCTTTGATGTGTTAAAATTTAGACAAAACTTTAATGGTATATTGATAAATAAAATGTTTTCGAAAGCACGAAGTAATTGAATACATCTTAATGACCTCCAACGTCATTTTAAAAAAATATGTGTAACAAAAAATGGTGCTCTAGCAAATACTTAATGTTTTTGAATTAGCAGTTTAACATATGACGTGACGGCGAAGGATTCCTATACAGAGCATGGTTAATTTTTAAAACGTAAATTGTTTTGCCCACACATACGCAACTTGTGTAACCTTTTCGACAGCGTTGAATTTACGAAACTCCCGCTAACTATAATAATGACGCAACAGTTTCGAAACAACAAAATACGTACAGGGTTAGTCACCTAAAATTGACACCCCCTTTATTTCTTTTAATATTCTTCGAATCGAAAAATTAAAAAAAGGGTTTAACAGGTTTAACAAAAAAAGGTTTGTTTTTATGAATTGTTGGAATACTTAAACAAAATTAAAAAGTTTAATTTAATTGTAAAGGTGCGAAAAAATATAGGTATATATTTTTATGTAATATATACATAGGTATATATTTTTTTAAGTAAGACATCCTATGTATTATTAAACATGTTATCGTTAGTTTTCTAATCACAAAAGTGTATGATTTTCAAGTGTTTTCGAGATATATCGAGATACAGTGCAGCGAAAGTGTTTGTACACTCTCTCTCCTTGAAGGTTGCTTAAATTATGACAATTTGTGTGCTATAGTATTGTTTTTGTTTTTTTTTTGCTTCTTATAGTATTACAGCTTGTAAAATTTTGTGTCAAATAAGCCCAAGTTGATATGTCGATTGTGTGAAAAGATATCGCTAAAAAATAAAATTGCGATATTTTCAGGAAACCGTGAATAACAACGAAAATATTAAATCCTTTTCAAAATTTTTAGACATGTATTGACACGTATTAAAGGGAAATCAGAGTATCTATGTCACTAACTGAGCCATTTTGAAAAAAAAAAAATCCTAGACATGAAAATTTCTAGTCAAACCGCAAACGTAATAAAAATTCTAAACGTACAGGGCCTTCTTGAATTGAATTTGACTAACTTTATTTTTGTTTTCTTTATTCTTGTTTGTTTTAATTTTCCTACAACATTCGAGGTCGAGAATAAATTTATTCAATGTGGGAGATTCGGTAAGAAAATTTCATATCTATATATAAATCATTTCATATCTATATCTAAACAACAAAATTTAAAAAACATTTCAATATTCAAGGCTTGATTACATGGAAACGGCTCGTCTGACGAAAATTTTTAATCAGACCTTTTTTGTATGGCATCCAATTTCCTTCAAAAATATATTCAGATAACATTTTTTACCTCGATAGTTTGACAGTTCTGATGAAAAAATATGGATCAGGAATAAAAAATCGATAATCGCGATGATAGCTCTGTTAAAATTAATATTAAGGGCTCAAACTTTCACAATAATTTTTGTTTGTCATCATGAACAATATTTTCAAAGTACCGTTCAAAAAACACTGTTCGTTTTTTTTGCCCAGTCTAATATGTTTATAATTTGTGGTTACATGTAAAATATGCTCGTCATCATCTATCAATAATAATTAAACGTCAGTTTAATGTCGCGTTAACATTTGACAGACACAAATATAGTGTAATTTCGCCTAGACTACCCAGCAGGACGAACATTTCCATAAAAATAAGAGCATCCGATTGGTCCGAAGGTGTAGAAGTGTAATTTTCTCTTCAAGCATGTATGACATGGTGACTTTTGTTTCTTTACTGACAGTTAAAAGTTTTATCAAATAAATCCTGTGTCATCTGGTACCTAAATAAATATAAAAACAAAATTTATTGTCGTAATATGTTTGTGATCAGAAAACTTTTTTAAATTTTAAACTTTTCGGTTCGATGAGATAAGGGAGGTGTCAATTTTAGGTGACTAACCTTATACATAAGTATTCATACTTATCTTCCACCTTAATTTTTTTTTATACAGTCACCCTTTGCGATAGTGTGTAGTGAAGTAAATATAGTTAAAAGGAATGCTCGAAAGGTCAATATTTGAAGAAAGTAAAATGGCCGCCCTTTCTATTAACACATTCCAGAGAGTGCGATAGTGTGAAATCCAGAGTAAATAGACTTAGACGGTTGGCTCTGGTCGTCTGCTAGCCGGGTGCCCTTGAACCCGTTTTGAAGCTAAATTTAAACGAAATCTGACGTGTACAATACGCCATAGGTACTTCCGGTTTCGGGACTGCAAATTAAGTTACGCGTTCGCAAACAGAAACCGGATTATCTGATGGAATTAGAATAGAACTTTTAACGACGTTTTCCGATTTGCCACCTTTATAATACATAGTTTGACTTAATAAGAGGGGTAATGGTTTTCACGTTATCTACTTAACAGTTTTATATTTATCTAGTTTTACCCACTACACAGAAAGAACTACATATCTATGTGAAAATACTTAACATAACGTTGGCTTGCCTACGTTAGGTTATGTAAAATTGCATAGAATATTCATAGGCGGATCCAGAAGGCCTTTCAGGAGGGGGCCATTTTAGTGATAAAGCAACATATGACCCGCGAGAGGCCACATTGGCACCACAGGCGAACATTTTGAAAATTTTCAAGGTCACGCGTTTTCCTGGCACTTTAGAATACCAATGAAAAATTCATTTATACAAAAATACCGACTATCACAACAATACTTTTTGGAATTTCTAAGGGTGCCAAGGGGGGGGGGTCATGGCCCCCATGGCCCCTCCACCATCCACCAGTGAGAATATTAATATATATACATAATTCTATGCAATATACATAATTGCATAGTATATTGCATAGTATTATGCATAGAATTTAAAGAAGTATACGTTTCAGGTTATGTAAATGAATATAAAATATGTGAGGTATCTATTATCACATAACAACACAGTATTTTTCCATTTAGTTTTACATTACGTATAATATTTATATGGGAAAATTCCGTATCTAATGTGTTATTGGTACAGTGTATTATAATTCTGCATATGTATATTTATGCTACTACATCAAATGTGTTGCAAAATCACTTTGTAATTTTGCAAATTTACGGGGTAATTTCATAATACATTGTATAGGTACTTTTTGACAAGGACGAAATATAAATAAAACACGGTGTGACGTGTCAAGAATCTTCATTATCTAGAAACAACAACAACATTTCAAAATTTCATACATTGTAAATAATTTGTTAATAAAATTACTTATAAAATGACGGTAGTTGGACCGAAATTATTAGTAGTTGGAAATAGTAATTATTACTATTACCCCTTTATTTTATACTGTTAATGACGCTAATCTTCAAACTGGGTAGATATGTAGGTGACCGTTGGACCTAACTAATTTAGGGTTAATAGCAAAATTAACGAACCACAAAGATTCACGCATCCTGCAGACAGTGATTAAATTTACATAATATATCACTTAAAGTAGATCTACCTAACAAAAATTTATTAGATTACTTATTACGTGAATTTGTGGTTCCAAGATATTTCGAGAGTGGCGTATATTACAAAACATGCTGCGATATTTTTAAAAGTACACCATAAATAGTGTATAAATAAATAACAAATAAAGTTAATAGTAGTTTGAAAATAATACGGTAGTATTATATAGTAGTACTACTATACGGTACTATGTATTATACGGTAGTAATAATATAATAATACAATACGTATATTGAGAAATTCTAATTTTTCTACATAACATGAAGTTATAGTGTTCCACATTATTATCATGTCAATATACGTTGTAATATTGGTAATACATTATTTAAAAGGAAAAATACAAATAAAATTTTAAATCGCAAAATATTGTGCCGGAAAAATAATTCACAAAATAAGATATGTAAGTAATAAGGACATATTAGGGATTTTCTGTGTATGATTAGTAACTTTTATTTTTGTGTACCTACTTAACGGGGACCGCTGCCTAAAAGATCCCGCACATTTGTTATGGGAAGTGCGCTTCGGTGGAATTGTCTGAAACATTTCTAGCAATTTTCGCACAAACCATGATAGCTATGATCGAAACAATTATTCGCTGGCTCTGCGAGCACATGAAATGTATATAATACTAGTATACATACAAGATTCGACATTCATAGCGAGCATTAACGAGTAGAGCGTAAACGGTACTCCCGCAATATTTACATTTTATAACATTCTAGAGCCTAAAGTATAGTCCTTCTATTTTTAATTGAAAATGATAAATACGCCTGGGGAACAAAAAAAAGCGGTGCAACTTTATGATTCCATGGGCGTGCATATATCTTTTTATAAATTCGAAAATTGTGAAATAATTTTTTTCATTCAAATCAATATAGGAGATTAAAATTAGCCTGCATACAAAACTCTTAATATTTGTAATATAATTTGCTGTAAATAATGCTCATTTAGCCAGACAATCTCAAAAAATTGTCTGTGTTAATAAACCTAGCTGAAATACACGTCACTGGCGTCTTAAACGAGTAGAATTTCTAAAGTCGTAAATCATTTTAACGACGTCGTAAAATTTTTATGGCATAGTGGACCCAATAAGTATTTAAGGAATGTATTAGAGACAAAGCAATGCAATAGTATAATGGATCGGCATTCGCTGCTGCATTCGCGGCATCGCGTTGCCGGCTCTTCAAAATTTTCTTAAGTATAGTAATAAACATAAAGTTGTTTTAATTTATAATTATTTTTTCCAGCAATTTTAAACGCTTTTTTTTAATGCTAACGAATAAATTTATATCTATGTATTTTTTTTAATATTTCCAAACTGGCTTTCTAAGAACGTCACGAACTAACAGTTTACTGAAGTATGAAGTATACTTGTATAGTGAGCTTAGCAATTTTAGAAAATATATCTGTCAACCTTGCTTTTTTCTACCTATTTTCAATTTAGAATGGAAATTGTATATTATATCAAGTTGTGGTACAGTTACTGTTTATATTGTGTAATGTGTATTGTTTATATTGTATTAGTGATTAAAATCAGTCTAGTAAAGGGAAAATCAATCTAAACGTGATTCAATCGAAGCTTTTGTAATTATGGATGCAGTTAAAGAAGTGATGAAACCAAAAGATTTCACACAAACCATCATCAGAGATGCTGTAAATACAAAATTTGATGAATATGTCAAAAAACAAGATGAGATTATACGCAATTACTATCTGTAAACAAGCAATTAAACGAAGAAAATCAGTTCTTGTCACGCTGTATTGATAGTACAGATAGTCCAGACGCAATAACATTCGCGTATTTAGAGTAAAAGAATGCGAAAATGCAAATCCCGACAATTTAATCTTAAATATTGTTAACATGGAACTGGACCTTACTATTGGACTGGAGAGCATTGAACGTTGCCATAGAGTGGGATTACCAAATAAAAATGGAAAACCGAGGGCTCTTTTAGTAAAATTCTCCAATTACAGTGTTCGCAAGTTGGTATTTAATAACAAGAAAAAACTAAAACTGAAAGGTGTCGTTATTCGGAAGACTTAACGTTCTCTATACTGAACATCTACAAGAAAGCTTGTGAAAATTTTGATTTCAAAGGTATATGGGTCCGCTGATGGTTTTCGTCAAATTTAAAAATAAAATTCATAAATTTAGTGACATATCTGATCTTGATAAATTTATTTCAGAATATAAAAAATGATATTTCAACTGTCATTGTGTGTATTACACTTCTAAGAATATTTATTTTGCCCTTTTTCTCATATTGTAATTTTCTTTCCATTTCTGTATTAAAATTGTTTTGGTAATGTTTTCTACTACCTATTCTACAAATATTAACTTAATACGCCTTGTGTATCTAAATAGAATATCAATTGTTTGGGTTCTTATTGCTATATGTATGTGTTTTTGCGGGGGCCGTACGTGGCTTACTTTTTTCTTTTTACCTTATTTTATTTAATTTCTTGCTTTGCTATTTTCGAAACGCACAAAAAAATTTTCACTGCAGGGGAGGAGTATATATATGTATAGTATAATTTTTACTTACACTTATTAAACAGTTATTTTTTATTATCTCTTTTTTAGGTTTAGATTAAGATTATTCTGTATTAAATTTGTTGTAATTTAATATTGTCGTAGCCTATAAGTACGTACATCCAATAAAATTAGTTTCTATTATTATAAGAAATAATATATCTATTATTATAAGAAATACTATTCTAAATTTTCTAATTTTATTTTATTATAAGTATGTACCTTAAAATAAAACACTTTGTTATTTAAAATTGCCAATTTAAACATCCGATCTTTGTTTACTCCATTAAATGATCTGGTTTCTATTTTATTGCAAAATTATTTGTCAGTTTTAGATGTAACTGAGACATGGTTTTCAAGAGATATTTTTTCTGATGCGGTTAATATTCCTGGGCATAGTTTGTTTCGATGCGATAGGCCTACCAGGGGCGGCGGTGTGGGTATATATATGAGTGACGATATTCAATGTAACTTACTATTCTCAAATATTAATGTTAATTTGGAACAAATATGGGTTAAGTTAAAATTATCTTAAAAAACTGTAGCAGTCGGTGTACTATATCGGCATCCCAAAGCAAACATAGCTGATTCTATAGACTTACTAGAGAATAGTATTCTCTAGTAACAATATTATCGTACATACATATTGATGAAACAATATGTATGGGATCGCTTCACTTATCACGGGGACACGTGTAGCCGAGTGGGATAAAGCACCGTCTTTCCAGTCGCGATACCTCTGTGGGCGTTGTTCGAGTCCCGGCCGGGGAAGACGAATTTTAATGGTCTCGATTTCTCTGTCAGGGCTTGATATGCAACCACTAATACACTAGTGTATAGGTGTAGATGCATAGATGCCAATCCAACCGCACATGCCCTAGATTTGGTAATGTTCTGAGTTTTCTGGGTTTTCTCAGAACTGTAAAGCAAATGCGTTACCGAAATAATCTTAAGTCGCTCCCAGTGCGCTATGGCAAATAATAATAATAGCCACTCCTTCCCGCACAGATCCCTGGGAGGGACCTAAGGGGTTACTCTTCGGAGTAATTAGTAGGGTGAGTATTATTATTATTATTTCGCCGACTTTATTGTCACACTTCTTAGCGTAAACGCTGGGATACATTCACTTATTCCTGCTGCAGACAGTGATGGCTTGATATCTCATCCCCGTCTCCAGCAGAAATTAGTCTCAGGCGAGGGGAGGAAATTCATCCTATCCCAAAACCTTTCTTACTATATGACATGTTTGTAACAATATTGCCTTCTGGCCATTTCTAACGATATTATAAGGTAGTCCTAATGTCGCGATTATTATTATTATTTGTCAATGTCGTTGACAAAACACGCGTGTTGAATATAGTATATTATTTCGGTAGCTCTGTCGGTCTATTCTGTAGATAACCTGTCTGAGATTTTTTTCTGTTCTTATACTTTGGGAAAGGTAACTTGCTTCCCGAAAACAACTTTACGAGATTGTTACATTTAAGAATGAATTCTTATTTAAATATTTATGAATCCGTTTCTATTGCATACTCAAGCTTGAGAAATTGTTTTTCTTAAACTCTGTATTTGTTTCACCGCAGTTCAATTGTACCTAATGGTAAGATTTTATTCAATATGCTTTGTTCTCAAAGTACCGTTGGGGTGTTTGCTTGACAACTGACACTGATTTATTACATTTTCGAGAACCTTAGTGCTTCCGCGAATATGATATAAGTACGTTAAAAAAAATCTTTAAAGTTTGGTGAAAACTGATTTCAGAAAAACCAAAATATCTGAAATAAAAACAATTCAAAACCAAAAAAAAAACATCTGAAATCGAGTCTGAAAAATCAGAAAAGTTTAAAAAGAATATTTCGAAAATCCTTGTCAAGAAAACTTGTTCGGCATTTAATTTTGATTTATGTTGTTAGATTGGTTTTCTAGATTTATGTTGTTTTGCATCGTATTAATTATTGTGTATGAAATATTAATTTTGTTTTTTTTTTTTAAAAACAACTGTATTGTAATAATTTTTACTTATCTCAAAACCTATTTCGCATTATCGGATCGACTAATTTTTACTCAATTAGCAAATGACATAGTAAACTCCCCCCAAAAAAAAACACTATTTTTTTCAAAAGTAAGCAAGATTCCAATCCAAAGAAGGCATTTTCTTATTATAATTAAAAAAAATAGAAAGTGTTTTGGCCTTGATTTGAAATTGATGCAAGCACATAACACAATCTTTTTGAAATCATGCGCTTACTTTTTGAGAAAATAGAAACTCGAATTTTGACAATTTAGAAAAACTTTTGTTAATATGTTATATAGGAAATAAACTATATATAGGGGAGAATGGGTATAAAAGAACCAGTTTTCTTGCATACGCCACAATATACCTCAAAATTAGGTTTTAGAAACGAAAATATCTTTAAATTGTAACATGTATTTAATGTTGTTTATATGTTAATAAACATATGGAAAATAAAATCAAATTCGGTTTATTTACAAATAAACGAAAACGCAGCTCTTTCAAGTCACTAATGTAAGTGTTATGAAAGAGCCATCACATAAACAATAAACGAAAAGCCATTTTAAGAAAATCGAACGCAGTTCTTCTGATACTGGAATTATGTTTTAGTATATATACGAGTTTTTACTTGCCTGACTTTATTAGAACCAGTTTTTGCAAAAATAATGAAAAGCCCTCTTAACTCCACACTGAGATCAAGATTGTGATCAAAAGTATATTGGGCAAACAAGAAGATCTATATTGACTAAATGTAAAGAACACATGGCTCATTTGAAATATGGCAGAACAGAAAAATCTTGTGTTGCCCAACACGCTTTTGACAACAACCATAGGATAGACATAAATAATTTAAAATTAATTAGAAATGTAACAAACAGTAGACAGTTGGATGCTTTTGAAAGTTTAGAAATCATTAAGTGTAACAATAGTATGAATAAGGACAATGGTCCAATACCCACCAGTCCACTGTTTGCTCTGATAAACAAAGACAGTTACGGTTCAGTGAACCGTGGCAACAAATTTGGTATAAATAGTGCAAGTGTGTAGGCTAGAATTTAGTTTTAATCTCCTCCTGAAGATGCCAACTTGGTTGGCGAAACGCGCGTCGAGAAAAGTGTTGCGTGAGAAAATATCCATTTTTTTTTGTTTCTACGCCGAAGGTTCCAGTACCCACTCCAGGATGTTTGTATTAGTTTATTTCAAATGCCTTTTTTTATTTCAGCTAATACTTCATAATCTGAATATGACGAAGTAGAATATTCATCATGCAGTGAAATATTCATATTACTGTCACTTGTATCATCGCTGGTCTCAATTGGTTTATTCAGAGCTTTAACAGATTTTTTAGTCGTAATTTTCTTCCCACTAGAAGCAATTATAAAGAAGAGAGTAGCAATAACTTTAGTCGGGTTTGTTGTGACTCTACTGCAACCAGTTTCGTCAGCATTGATTATCAAGTGTGGAAAAATGTTGCTTGTGTTACACAGTAGATAGGTTTTCGAAAAATATACTTATATTTGTCTTATTAAAACTGATTGCTCTAGATAGTGGTGTACATATTTTCAGACTTTCTAATGGCTAAATTATTATATCTACTCATAAATCCTCATAACCAGTCCACATTTTCTGATTTGTTAATTGTCCATTTCTTTGGATACATTGAATTAACCTGTGTATATTGATACCCGATTGTATATTGATATTGTTTGTTGTCTTATAAGACCATAACATATTTTGGATGCAGTTTTTAGATAATTAGCTAACAAATTTTCTTAGTCCAAAGTAAAAATACGTTTATTTCCTATATGAGGACGATGAATATATGTGGAGAGTCCGTGCAAAAATCTCAATTTCAAAAATACATTTGTTACAAAATCTAGAAAAACCGCAGAAACTGTTTTCTCAAAAGTCGTTTGATTTTGAAAAAAAAAAAACGGTTTAAATAGATGGGTATAAAAGGATTTCACAAATATGTTAAGAAATATCTACAAAAAATGCATTGTTTCTTGGAAATATTTGATGGAAAAAATTGGATATGTCTAATTTTGCATGAACACAACGGATATATCTGATTTCGTTGGAACAGATGGTGGAGATGTCTGAATTTATTTGGACCCAATGAAACGAAATAATATTTTTAACATTTTGTTTTGTTTTAAAACTCCAGAACGAAACGCGAAATGAAAAATGATTTATTTGAATATTCAATTACCTATCACCTTCAAGGCAATTACAGGCCTCATCGTGAGTCTCATTGTCTTCCCTTCCTTCTTGCTCTCCCAAACACCCGGTACCTTCTTGAATAACAGTTTTTAAAAACTTCAATGGAGCAAGATTTTGCCATTGAATATATGCGTTATTAAAGTGTTTTTCCAAGAGTGACAGAACATTATTCTTTGTTTTTTTATTGGAATTGGGTTACCGGTGAATATTTTTGTTCGCCGACATTTTCAAAGCGAAAAAAATGGCACTATATTCCTCAGGATTGTGAATTACGACCTACTCTTTCAGTAGTTGTTCACCACGGCAAAAAACACAATTTGCTGGAAGAAACGTATAACTTCTAACTGGGAAATGTATTATGATTTCTTGAACGTTTTATGGAGCTTTTTAGTAGTGGATGGATTTGCTGAATATCGAAACAGAAAGAAATGTTATTCTTAGACTTTTCTTTTAGCAATTTATAAAAAGTGTTTGCTCTAATTGTATGAATTCTAAATTTTGTTATTAAAGTGGCTCTATTCTCTAGTCTAAGACATGTCCCGCATACAGCTGAAGCCGGCGAAGAAAATCTTATGTTAAACTGTCCGTAAAAAATATTTTAAACATGGATTTGGATGTTTTCAGATTCGAATTTTTGGCTTTACTTACATAAGAGAAAAAGCCTGTTAATATTGAGATGACAGGACACATAAACACGGCATGATTTGTTTCTGTTGTAATGGCTCTCATTTGCTGGTATTGCCCGTAAAAACACTCGAATATTTTGTTTTTTTTTTCAAGTTTTTTATTGCTATAATGATTACCCCCGCGCTTTTCTTTTGTTGTATTATCTTATCTAATAATCTTGTGGATATCAGTCAAGCGATTTTTTGTAATGCTAAACACTGCCAAAAAATTTGTTTTGCAAACTGCCATAATTTGTTTTTTTCCCATGTATAATGATATCCCTTCGACGTCTCTTTGGCTCCAAAACTGATAATAAATAAACTTCTGTACGCACTCCATGAACTCGATAGGTTTGAATAAGAAATATCGTACGATCTGTCTGGCTTTTGTGAGAATCTGATTAAAGCAAACCCTAGAAACCATATCAGAGAGTCCAAATCTAGAAAAAACATTAAATTAGGTTAAAAATGGACATGTCTGCTTTTGTATGGACCCGCCTCATATGACGTATGACCGGAGACTAAATTTTATAATTATTTTAGCCAAATATTTTGCTCTTGATATGTTTAACAATTTAGCTGTCTTATTCATCGACTGGCCGCAATTAATCACCTCATTTACATTCTTCCTCAATCAATAAAGACAATGGTCATTTGTGTTTTTTTTTTTGGTCGTTCACATTTTGACCCTCTCCTAAAAAGGATAATAGAATAAACTTAATAAATACATTTTGACATGAATTAAAGTAATTAAATTGCATTGAAAGAGCCAGTTAGAGGGGTTGTGAAAGAGCTCTTTCAGTGCACTCTAACTCGGCTCCTCCAAGACATTTTTCGTTGATAACCTCAAATTTCATTTTCAAACAGAGAACATGATAATAAGATACTTACGTTATTAAGACAGATACAAGAAATAGCAGTAACATAACTTTTAGGCAACAACACAAATGTTATTGAAAAATGAGATTGAAATGAAGCGGGTAGAAATTTACTTTTCATTCTCAAAATCTCAGTTACGATGCGCTAACGATATTTGAACAAGATCTCTCACACGTTGGTAGGTAATAAATGCTTAGTGTTATGCTATCTAACTGCCACTTTCCAGTTGCTGCGTTCATTAAGGAGGTTGGCCACCGAGATGCGGGGCAAGGGGGAAACTCCTATATCTTCTATGTATAAGCAATGAGGGTTGCAACTTGCAGAAGTGAAATGTTGATATCATATTTTTTGTAATTTAAGATGGAACTCTCTCTGCAGTATGTTTATAATGCACGATAAATTAATAATTTATTATTATATGCCAAGTTTGGACAATGAAATAATTTATTGACCGCGGTTTTAAAAGTCGGTTTATAGTTGGAAAGTACGGCAACGCTGAACGGTTTGAAAGGTTTGCTTTCGGCAGTTGGCTAGGCCAAGAAGACTAGAACAAGGAGACCGAGCTCGCGTAAAATAGGTACCGAGAGAACGGCACAAATGACGTCGAACTCCGCTAGGATATTAGCGGGAGTTTCGTAAACAGAGCATCTAACCCTGAATGTACCAAAATCTTATACTTGTGCGCTTTGCGCAGGTAATAGTGAGCCGCCATATTAAGTTTATATTTCGACGTATTTTGTGCCGCCCGAAACACGCGAGCTCTGTGCAGTTCTGTGAAACTATGATGAATATTTGTCAAAGAGATCCAAATTTACACCAGCAAATACTTTTTCCCGATGAAGCCACGTTTTGTCTAAACGGTACAGTGAACCGTCAAAATTGCAGGTATTGGAGTCGGACGAATCCTCATTGGATCATTGAAGCACATACTCAGCACCTGCAGAAATTAAATGCGTGGGCCGGAATAGTCGCAAACAGAATAATAGGGCATGTCTTCTTTGAAGAAACTCTCACAGGAGAAAGATATCTGTAGTTCTTGCAAAATGATCTAGTTCCAGCGCTTGCAATAATTTTCCCAAATGAGAATGATCCTGACATTCCAGATAACACACTCTGGTTTCAGCAAGACGAAGCACCCCCGCAGTATGCGCGCTCAGTTCGTGAATATTTAGACGTCATCTTTCCTCAGAGGTGGATTGGCAGACGAGGGCCGATAGAATGGTCCGCGAGATCCCTAGATCTTACACCACTTGATTATTTTTTATGGGGTTATTTAAAATCAAAAGTTTACTGCAGAAGACCACACAATTTAGCCGATCGACGAGATCGCATTAGAGATGAAATGGGATCCATTACCCCGGAAGTCATTCAGAATGTACAAGAAGAATTTGTACACAGGCTTGCATATTGCCAAGAAGTTGATGGACGGCATTTCGAACACTTAATTTAAAATTGTATTTGCTTATTAAAGACATTTTCGTCTATTTATTGTGGAAAATATATTTTTCATTTTGTAACATTCAATTGTCATTTACTCAAAAATTTTGTTATGTAAGTAAATCGACAATGAAAGGGTCTCAAATTAAATTAAAGAAATGGGGGGTTGCCATTTGAAAAATAAGTTGATGACATCATTACTCAAAAACAAATGACATCTGAAAATAGACGTTCCCTCAAAAATGTGTATTTTTATTAAACAAAATCGATCTGTTCGAGGATTTTTTCCAAAAATTTTTTGTTTCACATTTACTGAATTTATTCCATACTATAGGCGCGCACTGTATGTAAGTTCTATTGTTCTTTTTTTTTACACTCTTGTACGTAAAAAAAAAACTTTCAAGCACTAGTCGGAAAGTATCAAATTTTAGAACTATTAAAAACGGTTGTAAAAAAAATGTTTTTAAAGCTGTTACTATTCTGTTCCCATAATTTTACTGTTTTACTGACGTGAATAGTGTGTATCACCTCAACAGATTCTAGCAGAGAGAGGGTAAAGCAGCTCAGTTAGAGTTTGATAAGATGATAAAGGGATGCTCCATGGCCCTGGAATAGCAAGCGAGTATAATTTTTCTTAAGAATGCGGGTCTCAATCTACGAACGCGTTTTTCTCGAAACCATGTTTTTTGTCACTGCGGCTGAGATTTTATAACACACATTAACCATTTGAGCTGAAATTCTTAATGCAGCTTCAAAAGACACAGTATTATCACATATAAGTATGTAAAACTGCATTATAAACACAACAAAGTTTATTTGCATATTTATTTTTAAATTCCACAGTTATGACGAAAGAAAGTAGAGTGTCCCTCAAACATACACACTCATCTATCCTGATCATTTAAGGAATTAAAGGCAATATATTGAATAGAAAATTGTGTTCTCCACTCAGCAACCGCCAGTATCAATTTCAAATACACATCGACCACTTAAATGTGAATAATTTTATTTATCCTATACTAGCCATACCCGTCACGCCTTGCTGTGCCGTTTACTAAATTTAAAGAAATACTAATATATCGGAACATAGTTTTATTAACTCAGAAACCTTCGCGGGCATGCCTCCAACCATTCCCCTAAGTTTCATCGCCATCGGATGAACGGTTTAGGAAGGCATAAGAGACATACAGACAAACATTCATTTTTATATATATGTATATAGATTGCAGCTCTATCTACCGAATCAACCGCAAGGCCTCACCCTATTGAGCGCGTTGTACGTGACATTTCAATAGTTTTCAACGTGTTTGTTGCACTTAAAAAAATCCTTTCCCGATGAATGAGCATTTCCGAGGTTTATTTGTGGTGTTGCAACTCTCGTTTATTATATTTCTATTTTAACAAGTGCCAGCTAATTCTGAGACGAAACTGAAATATGTGTAAAATTACGCTACCTTGTTTTAGAAAAACAAGGGAAAAACAGGCCTCGAGTGTTATTCATTTGTGTTCTGCACGTGTAATATTTTCTGTTTGGTTCCGACAATATGGGATTAAATAAAAGGCTTCTCTCGTCATTGTACTGTGTGTGCAGGGTGTTTGATTTTTCTGTATTCCCTTAGTTCTTAAAATTACAGGAATATCTACTTTTTAATATTATTTATACTTTATAATAATGCATTGCGATTGCGAACAATAACCAAAATCTTCAAAAACAATATATTCTTCAGACTGGCTGAGATTTCATTATTTCAGCAGTCTCATTATTTTCCTCATAAAATCTTATATCTGAGCGTTTGACTATAACAAATAATAAAATACACTAAAGAACTATATTATTCATTCTTAACATACAAATTGGAGGTTAAAAACGACAAAGCAATATAGCGCCCATAGCGAGTGGATATCTATGTAAACATATGTACATATTTGACGAAAACCCTGCTTTTTATTCGTTTACTCGTTTTACTTTACATCCACGCATTTGGTGGAGTGGAAAAAAAATTATGAAAATTGGTGGACTGGCGGATCCATTTTTTAACATAACATAACGGAATCATTTTTTGATGTTACTTGAACATGTTTGTAGTTCGATGGCAAAACATTTTAATAGGACACAGCCACTAATTTTGAATTATGAATATGTTATTAAATAAAATTGTTACTACATAGGACATATAATTTACTAACAATAATATTTGGTACATTTAAGTGTGTCCTGTTTTTTTGGGACCACCCCTATAACGCGGATCAAGTTAAACCTATAAGTTGGGTATGAGTGATGACTAGGGTTTGGAATGTTTATCTTCACGCGTGTTAAACTGCGTTAGACTATCCTGCTCTCTCGCACCGGGGTGACGTACCCCTACTCATACGAGAATCCCGGCACGTTATCAGGGAAGTGTCAGTGCTGTACGTAGCACGGGTAAGAAATACACGCGTATATTTACAAAGCGCTTACAAAATTTACAAGGCGCTTAAAAAATACGCTTTATAATATTTTCATTATCATAGAGTATTATAACGTCGACCAGGCGTTATGGCACACATTTCCGGACTCTAGTGATGACTTTTTTCTTTTTTTTTTATTTTTTTTTTACATTTACGAGATATTAATACTTAAGCACCAAAAGGCAATTTTGAATTGAGTTAGAATTTGTCTTTTAAATATACAAGATGCTCCACCGAACAATATTGTAAATTTAACAAAAAAAGCACCAAAAAAAAGTTGTCCAAAGTGATATGGTGCGTATTTGTAAAATATTTCTCATTCGCAATATAGGGTGCAACCTACTAAATACTAGGTACCCCACTAAATACTATACCCCAGTAAATACTAGATAAACATTATTAACAAATGAAGGGTACAGGGGAAGAAGGCGATTTGACACGAATCGAGCATTTTACAGGAGAGCGTTTTTATACTTTAAGACGTCATTTGCTTTATTATTATCAGTGCTATGTAAATTTTTGAATGTTGCTCGCTTGTTGTTGTAAGCGGTTATTTTTTGAAACGACAATCCTAACTTTTTTTCAGTGAATTCGGAAAGATGGTCTTTTCTGCGGACAGGAGGGTAAAAAAGAAGTAATTCTGTCGAAAAACTAAATTTTTGGAGGAAATATTTAGCGGGTGCTTAATATTTGGCGAAGGCGCAGGTGTCAACTATATTAGGTATATGTAGTCGAATAGTCAATAAAACATTGGCGAGACGAAATGTATTTATTTTTATTATTCGCCATTCTTCTACGATCTACGTACTTCCTCTGTAACATTAGTCGGGGGTTATTAAGGGGCGTATCTGGGCGTGACAAATGTATTACAAGCGAGTGGAAAGCGCTTAGACGTATTTGTTTCAACAAGGTTTTAGTGCTACATCGCTTTCCGAAAACGACTGAACTTTGTTATATTGTAGTTATCAAACTAGCGATTTAAATTTGTTCCTTTGTTTTTGAAAACCAAAAAAAGTCAGAACTCCCTCGAATCTTTACTATAGTTTTTGTAAAAAATCACTCTTCTTGAAGTTTTATTAAAACACTGCGAGTTCAGGAAGGATATTAAAATTTGATTGTATTATGTGTGTCGTACAGGGCTTTTTTGATTTATTTTTGTCTAACTTTAGAAATTTTTCACGTCATACTCTCAAGATTTCCCTTTAATATGAGCCGAAGAACTTTGAAAAATATTTTTATATTTTCGTTATTATTCATGATTTTTTGAAAACATCGCAATTGGACTTCAACTTGGGCGTATTAGACGCATAACTTCACAAGTTGTAATACTATCAGAAGCAAAAGAATCAATACTGTAGTACTAAAATTATGAGAATTTAAGCAACCTTCGAAAAATGGGTATACGAATATTTGCGCTATTTACTGTATAGTATGAGAACTTTAATTAAATTAAAATATTTTTCGCTTCATAGTCGCTTGGTCCTAATAAAACGCCCGGGTGTTCTTCGTCATTCGCTGTCAAACACTGATGAGATTTAATAAGAAATCTCGTGGTGCGTTTGGCTGCGTATGACGAAGAACGAGGAATCTTAGTACGGTTATGAAAGCAATATTTTAAGAAGTCCTCAAAACTTGGAATATAAGTCATTAAATGCATAATACACACGCTGTTAAAATTTGAAGATGGTTGACCTCATCAAACATGAGATAATTGCAATTAAAAATGACTTTTTTGTACATATTGCATGGGGGAAGCGTGGGAAAAATGACCAATGTATTTTTGTTTATCATTGAAGGACTTTTAACATCTCGATAAAAAATTAATATTTGTTTGAATAATATATTTGGAAGATATTAACAAAAAATAGAAATTATTTACCTCATAGTTTTGATAAAAAATTAGAATAAATAACTCATTTAGACGATCATTTTCTATGGAGGGGATATAAGAATATTTGCGTGGGAATGATACGGCAACGTTGTAATGAAGGTAAACTGTCGAAACGAAAGGCGCCAACATATGAAACAATCAAAAATTATAAAAGCAAATACTTTAAAATACTTATTTAATAAGTAATTGATATGCATTAACATGAAGGAAAGTCTTATAGAATACTTTATTCATTTGTTATAAATTATAACATCATAACATAGTATAAAACAAAGTCGCTTCCCGCTGTCTGTCCCTACCTATGTATGCTTAGATCTTTAAAACTACGCAACGGATTTTGATGCGGTTTTTTTAATAGATAGAGTGATTCAAGAGGAAGGTTTATATGTATAATACATGCATAATATAGTACAGAAACACTAATAATTTTAGAGGTTTCTAATGTGATGTCGTAAACCGTGCGAAGCCGGGGCGGGTCGCTAGTTAAATATAAAATATATAAAACGATAAAATTATAACCAAACATTTATGATAAATAACATTACTTATTGCAATATTTTATTTTTTTTAAATGACTTTGCTTTATGCTTTTAAAAAGGAAAAAGCTTTGGGAAATGTTAGACTAACCAGTCCATACCATACAATGTATTCGGAATTTGAATATACATTTTATTTGTTTTTAGAGTATATGACAGGGTTTAAAGTGAACATTAGAGAACGCAGTGGGATAAAACATGGATAAATATTTACATGCTAATATAAACTTCAGTGTTGGATATGGTTTTGTTGACAGATACACTTATAATTAAATTAATATAATTGTGTATAAGAGATGACTTTTGCAAAAGTGCGTTTTTCCAACTCTACGAGCAAAACAAAATACCTATATAAAATTTGGTATACCTAATGAGTTTTCAATATGGTCACCGTATGAGAGTAACGTACTATATGGATATTTTCTTTTTCAGATTGGTCTTACACAATTGATGTATGTTGCCAGAGGAGGTGTAAAAGTGGATAAATGCCCTCAGTTGTGTTACGCTGACACGGTAGACTGGCAAAGTATCGGCACAAAATTAGACTTCACGAATACAAATAATGGTACCTGCGAAGGATGCCAGAGAAACTGCTTACCAGGTAGGATTATAAATTATAATGGAGGAACGAACCCCAACTATGCACATCATCAGAATGACTGCACTCCATAAAATTGTCCACCCATCTATAACCGCATTTACACATGACAAATAAGTTAATCCATACATTTAAAAAATCTGGTCATAATATATTAATTTTCTATTTGTTATTTTATACAAAAATAAAATAAAACAAAAACCAAAATTTTTGGAAAAAAATTTGAAATTTCAAACATTTTTGTATTTTACCAATATAATTATTACAAACATAAGTCCAGTAAATTAAAACAATGGTTAATTTATAATTGCCACATCGTCTTGACACTTAGCTTGAGCCTTCGGATATTAATGTAAAAGAAAATGTATCGAAATAATTTAGAAAGTGAGGAATAAAACACAATATTTGGAATAAAGAAGACATGAAACTAGTAATTCAAGATGAATGGAACCAGACTTCTTTGAATGTACAAAAAAAAAGCCCAATCAATACCGAATCGGTACAATTTAATTAGGAAAGGTCAACAAAATATTCAATATGTTTGAATGTTACTATTGAAAACAATGGATTTAAAAGCATACATAATACATTTTTCAGTGGACGACTTTTACTCACACGACATTAAGTTTCAAACATTTTTATGGTATATCTAATAATTAGGATTACCACATGTGATACTGGTTAAAACTTATGTCTTAATTATGTTATAATATCTAAATATGAATATGAATACAGCATGTTGCTGTTATTTATGGATGATATGTTTTTTGTAGCATGACTATTATTTTATTTGAATTGTATGTTTTGACAAGTCTAGTAAGTTATAGTATCATCTACGTATATTATTGTATTTATATCAACTGAGAATGAATTATAATCCACTCTAGATTTTTTTATATTTTATATTCAACTAAACCTTGATCTTTTATATATACTAAATTATTTGTATGTATATGTTTTTGATGGTTAATCGTATATGACAATAACGGATAATGTTTCATTTGTATGTATATACTTACATACGTACGAATACGTATGAATCATTATTGAAGAAAATTTATATTAAACGAATAGTGTTTTACTGGCTTAATGGTTGATCAGTGCAACTGCTACTGAGAAATTTGAGTAAGGAAGAATGATTAATATCCATTTGATTATTCGATAATACGTTAAATGATCAAATAATGCTTTTCTTCTAGTAAATAGGATAAATTGAATATGATTAACCTTTTTTATACCTATAGAAAACTTCTGTGTTCCATTGGTCGTTTCTTATATGCCGTTCGGGTTTGTCTGACATGTCTTACATGTCTTTATGGTATATCGATCAATGCACTGCTTCTAATATCAACTGCTCTTTCATTAGAGAAATATTTTAATTAAATAATATCAATACATGGTTTTCCTATAATCAATTTCATTTACTTTCTGATTAATGGAATTAAAAAAATCGAATGATTTAATGCATCGGTCTGCAACCTTTCTCTACAGAAGAGAAATTCGGTGGTACAAGAAATTTAGTGCGGACCGCAAGTCATCCGGAAATTGTAAATACGTTATAATTAATGAAACAATATGATATATAGTCGTCCCAAATTGGTTATGCATGCATCGATATATCTGCTTCTGTTGGAGATAGATAGATTTTAATAGATAGATAGATAGATAGAGTTAAATGCGGAAAATTTTATAGGATTTTATTACCTCTCCGATTTTTTTTTCAAATCAATTTATCTGCAATCATTTTCGATATATGTAAGTCCAAAAAACTGAGAAGATGCATTTTAGAAAATGACCTATGTGTTTTTAATTACAGGACTTGTGATATTTTAGCGAGTACATTATTACGACACTTTATGAGGTACTTTCCCTATCAAGATATGTCTATTGTCATACTTTTGATTTTTCTTATGGGCGCCATATTGGATTTTTACGTGGATAAATAGTGCTCTAACAGATTAACTGAATGGTGCAAACTACCTCCACATGTTGCAAGAACAAATAATAATGCCAGCTATCAGACAAATTACAGAAGATACAAATCAAATTTGGTTTCAGCATAATAGTTGCATAGCGCATAATAGCGCATCAGTGACCTAAAATTTTAGGGGAATTTTTAGTAATACATGTTTGAAATGCTGGAACAATTTTATGGCCAGCCACATTTCAGTCGGTTCGTTTGAACTTTTATCTTTGGGGCATACAAAGTTTAAGTATACGCACTAAAGTATCATTATCCAGAATATATCCAGAAAATGTACAAATTTTAGAACAGTAAGTTAAAAATACATTTGCTAGTATTAAGCGAAACACATTGAGACGAGTATACAGTTTAGTTTTAAAGCGATGCCAAAAGTGGTTAGATGAGGAGGGACGTCATTTAGACTAATTTTAGTAGTTTGCATTATTTTTAGTGGTTGATTAATATTTGTTTGGAATTTGTAAGTTGTTGCCTACTTCGAAAAATATATATTTTTATAAATTTCACAGGAGACAACATCTTATCTAGCATAATGATATATTGAAAATCATATTATAAGTACTATTTAACCACATAAAAAATCCAATAAGATGTAAGAAAAATAGAAAAAGAGTTAATTGTATTAACTCAGAAACAAATGACAACAGGAATACTTTGATAACGTTAGCGAACACATCTTAAAAAGGTGTCCTAACAATTTAGTCTCTATAACAATATAAGGTGTCCTAATAAATGTAGTTACAACAAATATCAAGTCCAGTAATTAATAAAATCTTCTAAAACTTTCCCCATTTAACCATCTGTCTATCAACAATACCCGTGATACACAATATGGTATCTCGGTAAACCAATTTGGGACAGACTGAATAACATTTTAATAGTAAATAAGAGGAACATTGTCATATATGAAATAAATTAAGGGAGTGGTAAAACATTACTTCAGAAAATACTCAAATACTAAAAAAAAAATAAAAACCATTTATTCGTGTAAAACAGGTTATGTGCAAAAGGCCCTGCATTTTCCATCACGGGCGTTTTGCCAGTTGTTCAGTTTATTTAAAATTTATACGTCCTATTGAGTGCACGGTCATCAGCCAAAAGTAATTAACAAAATAAATAATACTTACGTCCTTGAATGTTCAGATTTTCACGAGTTAACCCGCCTCTAATAATATCCGATGTTATTTATTAAGCTTCAAGTAAACAGCCTTTGGTAAGAGCAGTCGTATACAGCAGTGCAAAGTTTAAATTAATTAATTATTGATTACAAAATAAAGGCAGTTTATATAATAATTATTCCATATAAATTTTATAGCACGTTCGGTGGGTTATAGGAGACTTTGTAGACAATAAAATATGATGCCTGCCTGCCTCACAGACACCTGATTACGTTAACTCTATTTGAAATACATTGAGAAACGTATTGTTCATATTATTATCAATGTTGTTCATTATGTTTAAATTTATTGTTGTTGTGCCCATTGTCAGCAGTCGCACGTTAGTAGGGGGCCTCGTAGAGGCGACTGCGAAAGACAGATTCCCGATTAGCGCTGCCCGCTAATTCACTAGGTTTCAGATATCTGGGATTTACTTGTAAATGAGTAGCTCTCACACCAGCCAAAGCTGGGCAGAGCAAATGGATATGGAATGTTTCCTCCTCTTCTCCACACATCCTACAAGTATCATCGGCTGTGACTGATCTTCAGATCTTCAGATGCCTTTTCGTGGGGCGGTGTCCAGTGAACAGTCCAACTAAATTCTAAGATCCTTGCGACAAAATCTTAGCAGTTCCGGGCTGCATTTCGAGTCGGGGCCCTTAATGAAGAGTACTGAGTGACGGAACCCCTTTCTATTTGCTACTGTTGGTGGTGACAATATTGTCCACTCTGTGATACTGGTTTTATAGAGGCATTTGGCAACGGAAGTGCTTGCTTTGGCCCAAGAAAACCCATTTGCTACTCTCTACCTGCCCTACTTTACTACTCAGACTACCCTCCTTTACTACTGTATTGCCCTCCAATTGCCTATATTACCGCTGACCAGGAATTCCTGCATTGTATTGCGGCATTGCCAAAGACAATCCTCGAATTAACCCTTCATAACTGCAGAGCCAATAATGAAGCCTGACTTGAGTTACTGACGTGATTTTGAATTCTCTTGCGCACGTTTTTAACGCGTGAATTTCGGTCTGGAATGCTGTGGCATGTTTGCTCAATGGTGTTAACGCACTAACGTTGAGCCAACTTATCCAGATTCCAGATCCTGATCCTTCCAGCCAAACCGACTCGACTTTAAAGCAAATGAGCTAACTATTGCCGGTTAGATCTCTTGTATTCTTCCGCCATGCGTCGTGTGCAGTCTGTGACGATGACCGGGACCATCCCGTTCTCCCCCATCTGAAAGTTGGAGTTGGATGCCACGATAGTTAGTTACATAAGGGCGATACTTACTAACAGCCGCACTTTTCTCTCAAGGCATTCTCAAGGCATTAATTAAGTTGTTTTTACGCTCGTTTTCTGATGATGAATTAAAACCAATGGAATTGTTTTGGAAGGGGAAGGTTTTAGAGTGAACATTTCTAATCCGAAGATGAAAACTGGTGCGATCAAAACATTTTAATTTATTTAAGTATCCAATTGATGAATTTATTGTCTTTTGACCTAATTGGGGACAATATTTCCTTAACGATCAATTACTAAATTTAAAAAAATTTGTTATTGATGACTAATTAAGCACAAATCGTCGAAAACAGTGTATATATGTCAAATTTTCAAATTTTCAAAACAGTATCATTTAAATAAAAACTAATTGGAAGGAATAATTTGTCTCTAAAAATATACATACATATTTAATAAAACATTTTTTTTAAATTTTGACCAGATCAAGAACAAACTATTTGCAAAATTTTATTTAAAAAAAAAAATAAACATATTTTGCATTAGGTGTAAACTTTTTTGCGGTCACTCTATAGAAGAATAATCGTAAATCATTTATTTCATTTTACTATGCATTAATATTATAGGATGATGCTACCGTAGATACATACAGTGTGGTTCATTAATAACCAGAATACCTCGGTAATTTTATCTCCATTCTCTGTAATGTATAGTCCATTTTAAACTATTTGGTGTAGAACATAAAAAAAGTGTATATTTGAATAGCATGACATATTTGATATATTTAATCCAAGACCTACTGTAATATTTTAGGGGCTCTCAAATTGATAAAAAACTTTTGAGATTTTCTTAATCGAAAAACAGCGACGTCACAGTTTTCGGCATATTTCAAAACATATGCCAATTTTTTTGAAAAATTAGTTTTACATTTATTGTTTTCGGTACCTGCTTTTAAAAAATCCAGTCATTTCGGTAAAAGTTATTTTTCTAGGTTTCGCACATAGAAATGAAAGAAAACTAAACAAGGCTCTTACCTCATATGTCTCATATCTATTACGGTTTAGAAGTTATCAATAAAATAATAGTTTTTAGACTTTTATCAGAAGCGAACGCACTTGCCCTGGATACGCACTTGCCCCACTTCACCCTATATCATTTTATTATATAACTTAATCAATACACTACATATCTTCCTTTTTTTTAGACTTGAAGTATAAAGGAAATTCTAAATAGTTATAACCATATAAAGTCTACCATTGTACACTTGTGGAATACTTTATAAACAATTTTGCGCACATATGTATGTATACACCTATAATAAACATTGTAATAATAATAAAAATAATAATAATTACAATTTCATACAACTAAATTTGTGTTCTAATCAGTAAACACCAATAACAATAATTTAATATAACGTAAGAATAATTCCATCGCATTATATACCTGGATATGACAGATACACGGTGGAGACTTGAACTGGAATATATTCGCTAGTGGGGTGGTGAATGATTTTTCAAAAAATTCCCGAGACACGTCAACTTTTGAAATGTATTTACCTACATTTTGCAAATAATATGAAAAATATAGCCCTTCAGGTCAGGGGGTGGCTGAAACCACCCTCGACATGATTTTTTTCAAATGCAACCCTATGGCTTGTAAGCCCTCATTGTAAAGCTGGTGGAAAGAGGAATCCAACGCACTGATGAAATTTTAATTTTTAGTATGTTTGTAGGGTTGCATACAATTAAAACAATTTAAAAATCAAATTTATTTTCAACGTAACAATTGTTCAAAATGTGCACCATACACTTGTTGGCAGCATCCCAGTCTGTGGTAGGTTTCGTCCCTTACATTATGCAACATTTGCGGTGTTATTTTTCCGATTTCCTCTCTTATCCTTTCCTGCAGATCTGCTATGTTGTTGGGTTTCTGTATGTAAACCCTACTTTTAAGATGTCCCCACAAAAAGAAATCCAGTGGTGTAAGATCTGGAGATCTTGCTGGCCACTCAATATTACCTCGCCTCCCAATCCACCTACCGGGAAAAATTCTGTCCAGATACTGACGAACAATGGCAACATAGTGTGGTGGGGCCCCATCTTGCTGAAACCATAACCTCTCGTCGGTCAAGTTAGGGTTTAAGGGGTTTGGAAATAAATGACATAGCACTGGCATTAGTTCGTGCTGGAGTAAACGCAAGTATCTTGCTCCATTAAGAGTGTCATCAAAGAAAAATGGTCCTACAATTCTATCTTGTATTATTCCGGCCCACACATTAGTTTTCTGTGGGCGCTGAGTATGAAGTTCCCTCATCCAATGGGGGTTCTCTTCAGCCCAGTAACGACAGTTTTGGCGATTTACGTGCCCATTTAATGTAAAAGTAGCCTCGTCAGACAAAACTATCCACTCTAAAGATAATTGGTTTTGATCAATACAAGTCATCAATAAATCGCAAAATTCCACTCGTCGATCTGGATCATCTTCAAGTAGCTCTTGAATAGCTTGCATTTTATATGGGCGTTTTTTTCTCATATTTAAGTATTTTTAAAACTGTTTTGTGATTAAGATTACTATCACGGGCCAGTTGACGGGCTGGAGTGATTGGATTTTCTTCTAGAGCAAGCAACAAATTCAACTTCGTGTCGTCATCAACAACAGCCTGCCTCTTACTCGGTACTTGCCTGACATGACCCATCTCTCGATATTGTGCCTCAATTGTACTAATGGCACCTTGATTTAGTGATGGCAAGTCAGGATGCGTTTCTCGAGACAAGCGAACAACTTCGCATTGAGTTCGCGCCCTATCACCATATCCAATCATCATCAAAATTTCGATTTTTAGTGATTCAGTTAAATAAGACATTTTCACCAATTTGAAATAACACTTCGTTTCAAACTCTGAATACAGCATACAAACTAAATTACTCTTTGCGGCCGTGTAAAAACACTAGCAAAAAATAACAAATATCAGTTGTGGCAAAAAATTGCTTGGAATTTTTTGTGGGGACATATGAAAAATAAGGTTTACATTCCAAAACTAAACAACACATATTTTGAGTACGAAATTGTTGCGTTAAAAATAAATGAAACTATAAAATTACGTTTTAATTGTATGCAACCCTACAAACATACTAAAAATTAAAATTTGATCAGTGCGTTGGATTCATTTTTCCACCAGCTTTACAATGAGGGGTCACAAGCCATAGGGTTGCATTTGAAAAAATCATGTCGTGGGTGGTTTCAGCCACCCCCTGAAGGGCTATATTTTTCACATTACTTGCAAAATGTAGGTAAAAATATATTTAAAAGTTGACGTGTATCGGGAATTTTTTTGAAAATTCATTCACCACCCCGCTAGCGAATATATTCAAGTCTCCACCGTGTATACCATTTATACTCATAAAACAAGGGTACCCAGTACCAATCATGGAAAAACTACAAAAATATCACCATTTCATTGAACTATAGGTAAAGATAACACTGATATAAAATTAATGGATTAACATCATCTATGAACATATGAAATAGAATCATTAATAGGAGATACAGGGTGGGTTGTTATGTTGTTTTCAGAATTCGTTTCTATCGTTTCTGATAGATTTTGGACAATATTCCGTCGTCGTTGTTGTCCTGTTTCATCAATTCGATGAAACAGTTCCACATCACTACTTTTTTTTATTGATTATAGTGTATGGCGTGAGATTAAAATTTCGATGTCAATATATTTTCTTTTATCGTGTTTATTAAGTAAACTTTATCTCCTACGTCAATGAGGTTTTCTTGAGCTTTTCTCGTTTATATTTTTCTCATCTATATTTATAATGTCGATGTTGTATCACGAAACTGTCTACGAAAAACTCCGCAGGTGTTTTGTCAGTTGTAGAATGTGCAGTTGCATTATACATAATTAAATAGTCTAGTAGGTCCTGCTTCCCATCAGTTTTCATTACTTGACAAACAATATCCCTATTTTAACGGTCAACCTCATCATTCTGTTGTGCCCAATAGGGGTAGTGTTAAATAGTTTTATACCAGATTTTCTACAGAATTCCATAATTTCATTACAATTAAACTGCGTACCATTATCAGCCATAATATAAAAAGGATATCCTAGGCGTAAAAATATTTCTTTTAGAATTTTTATGGTATTGTTGGGGTTGTACTTGTAACAATTTTAATTTCCTTATAACGACTGAAATAAGCCGTTATGACTAAAAGATACTGACTGCTAGTAGGGGTCCTAAAAAATAATTTATAGCGACGAATTTGGTGCGGCAACCAGTGTACAACGTTTACAGTTCGTACTAGTTTTTCTGTGTCTGCGTCTATCTTAGGACACCACACTTTAGTTCGTAACCCGTTTTTCATTGCCCACGATTCCAGGGCGATCTTCACGTGCTGGTTGCTTCACAAATTGCCATAGTTGTTTTGCGATGACGATTCTGTTACCCCTAAGTAAGATGTCTTCATAGAAACAGAGCTAGGTTTCGAATGCCTGAAAATGTTTTATATTATCATCCATTTCATTGTGAAGTTGTGAGGAAGAAATAGAAAAATATAATTGAATGTGAAAATGTTCTACCGCTCAGACGAGTTCTAAAGCTTCTGTTTCACAGTATAGTTCTTCGCAGTCAGATAAACTTTTGTTTCCATAAGCTATTATTTTTTCCGAATCATATTATATCAAACAATATGTCATTGTCATCAAATCGTCTTATTTTCAGTTGCATGATGAAAACGCAAAAACTTGTGCTGTCTAGTTGATAAAAGGGGTTAATGGATTTATTATATTATAAGGAAGATTTTCTTAGTTGCGCTCCAGCAGATATGCCAGCAAACGGCAACTGCGACCGATTTTTGTATACTCATATACCAGGGTAATGACCAACCAAGAGGAGATAAATTTCAAAATTTATTATTAATATTAAATTGTTAAAATGTATTCTTTCAATTGTTGATCTGAATAAATAAATATATAATAAGTTCCCTTATCGATTAATGTTCAATAATGTTTCTTTTTCTTTTGCTTTGTCGTTACCCTGCTACTGAGAACCCACTATGTCATTACCCTGGTATATGAGTATACAAAAATCGGTCGCAGTTGCCGTTTGCTGGCATATCTGCTTGCATAAACCCCATTTATTAACCAGACAGCACAAGTTTTTGCGTTTTCATCATGCAACTGAAAATAAGACGATTTTCTTTGAAAAAGCTACATTTTCATTTCTTCCCCAGTGCTTATCGATTTTTTTCATATTTTCCTAATTTAAGGCGTAGTAATTTTGTCAATGGTTCAGTCTTAATATCTAGATTGGCTATCAATTCATTATTGAAATTGACTAAGCCCAAAAAACTTTGTAACTAATTTGTTGTACGCAATGTTCGAAACGTTTTTAACTGTCAACTGAAAAATTTACAGTACCATCGCACGAAACGAGTATGCATTCTAAAATTTTTTGGAATATTTGTGAGGCACAATATATACCTACCAAAAATTAAACGTTAGTATTGAAAAAGTTCTTTACTGGAAATAAAAGTTGTCTTATTTTTCGATCCACTAAACAATGTTACAGTAGGCCTTGGGTTGAAGATGTCACCCTGTTTAAAAATATAGTTTTCTATTCTCTATATACTGTCACCAAAATCGCTCAAATTGTATATATATCATTACGTTACGTTTATCGTAACCATTTCTATTACGGTACCGGTTACGGTTACGGATACCGGTTCGTGTTTGTGTGTTTTTTTTTTCAGTTCGAAGTGTATCCTTGAGTCACGTTTATACAGTATGTCCTCTATGTAATGACACGAAATAATATCTACAAGGTTAACCACTTTTAAAAAAATTGTTCCAGTAAAAGTTGTTTGGTCATTATTAAATCTCCTCAGAAAACTGGACGTTTTCCACGAAACACCGAACTACTACACTTTTCTCGACGCGCGTTTCGCCAACCAAGTTGGCATCTTCAGGAGAAGATTAAAACTAAATTCTAGCCTACACACTTGCACTATTTATACCAAATTTGTTGCCACGGTTCACTGAACCGTAACTGTCTTTGTTTATCAGAGCAAACAGTGGACTGGTCCCAGTAAACACACGTACGTTATAGAAACGTAATTTTAACGTGTCATTGGTTAAAGAAACGTGATACGTTTCGATACGATTGAATAACAACCGTTTATATATCGTTGAGAAAATAACGGTTAATTAAAACGTTAAAACTATATGATTTTTAAACGAAAAATCTAAACAGTCTCTTTGAAAACATTAAAATAACGTTGTTCAAAGTAAATTATACAACTGTTCTGTCAAACGTTAATACAATGTTTACTTTGACTTAGTACTCTATTTGGTTGTAAAATAAACGTCTTTGTAAAATATAAGAGATACGTGAGTTATTGGTATATATAAAACGTGTTTTAAACGAACATTAATCCTACTTTTGTTATTGGAAAATACTTTGTCTATAAATAAATGAAGAATGAAGTTATTAATGATAAACAATATTATTAAATAATATTTTTTATCTTAAATTTTCCTTTTTTATTAATGATAAACAATATTATTAAATAATATTGTTTATCATTAATTCCAAACACACGTATTTTAAAACACCTACACGTGATCTAAACGTATCCCTCATCCATTTAAGAAACAAAAAAAAAACGTTTTTAAAACGTATCAATGATGACGTAACTAGAACGCTCTGTGTGGGGGAAAATAACTGTATTGGCTTATGCGAATCACATGACGCGTGCTATTTCCTGTTATTTCTTATGTATTACATTGTTGCATTTACGGGTGACCCTGCCAAGGACAAGTGTTTTTATATTCTTCTGCATTTGTATAGGTAAGTAGACCTGTATTTCTTTTTTTTGTCGTGTAATTCGTAATGAATGCCAGACATTTTCCACATTGTTATCAGCAAGTATTTATTTTACCTATTGCTAATTTGTCCGTTATACAATTTCATTTTAATTACTACATTTTTTGTAGGTACAGCAGAGGTAACTATGATACACTTAAAAATTGTATTTAATCGCCAATTGAAAAAAAAGAAAAGGAATTTTTTGGGGGGTGTCTTAAAAACTGAGAGTTTTTCAAAGAGTGAGCCCCCTCCCAACTGAATACCCTTGCATGTTTTATCATGTAACCTTCTTGTTCAAATACCAACAAAACTATCAACTTCCACAGATACATAATTATTCTGGCCTAATTTAAAATACGAGAAAAAAAACAGGTGCAGAATTGACCAGTGACCGTTCATCTAGTCATAGTATAGAATAAGTCGTATTTTCCCTCTAACTAATGACGAAATGTTTTATTTAGGTATTCTTGATCAGGTATTATTCCGGACGGCTGATAGTTTAAACAATTATGTTACAATGACAATGTAACTTGTAGATATCTATTACCCGTTAGAACAACTTTGAAAAATTCGCCATAAGGTTTTTTAACCAAATTTTTTCGAGGGGGTTTTTTTTTTTTCCCGCCAAAAAAAAAAAACGACGTGCAAATGCTTGGAGTGTAAAAAAAAAACTAAAAAAAACAACCACAAAAAAAAAAAAACAAAAAACGACAAGCACACCAGAAAGAATTAAGAATAAGTTTTAGGTTGATTTAGAAGTTTGGTTTCAGTTCCCAGACATGTATATGTGTATATATATTTTTACTAATTATATTTTTTTTTTTTCTTGAATAATTTTTTTTGCATATTTCTTAAACGTATACCAATACGTTTAATTTCCAAAAATAAACTTCCTTAATATTTAACGTTATTAAAAGATTATTTAGAAACGTATATATTTAAGATTATTAAGATGTAAAATGAACGTTGTGAGCACTTACTTTAAACGTTTTTATTTTCGTTACGTTAAACGTTTAAAACCGCGACATTTTTAAGTTGAATGTACGTAGTAACGACACGCATTTTTCAAATGGTGTTTGGACATTAAAAACGTTTTTTTTAACGTATGTGTGTTTATTGGGGTGGGTATCGGACCATTGTCCTTATTCATACTATTGTTACACTTAATGATTTCTAAACTTTCAAAAGCATCCAACTGTCTACTGTTTGTTACATTTCTTGTTGAGATTGTGATCAAAAGTATATTGGGCAAACAAAAAGATCTATTTTGACTAGATTTAAAGAACACATGGCTCATTTGAAATATGGCAGAACAGAAAAATCTTGTGTTGCCCAACACGCTTTTGACAACAACCATAGGATAGACATAAATAATTTAAAATTAATTAGAAATGTAACAAGCAGTAGACAGTTGGATGCTTTTGAAAGTTTAGAAATCATTAAGTGTAACAATAGTTTGAATAAGGACAATGGTCCGATACCCACCAGTCCACTGTTTACTCTAATAAACAAAGACAGTTACGGTTCAGTGAACCGTGGCAACAAATTTGGTATAAATAGTGCAAGTGTGTAGGCTAGAATTTAGTTTTAATCTTCTGCTGAAGATGCCAACTTGGTTGGCGAAACGCGCGTCGAGAAAAGTGTAGTAGTTCAGTGTTTCGTGGAAAACGTCCAGTTTTGTGTTTCTACGCCGAAGGTTCCAGTACCCACTCCAGGATTAAATCTCCTGTACAGGGTGTGTATAAACAACAGTACCTACGGGTAGCCATATGATGATTTTTTTTAATGGATGATCCCATTTTTTGCAAAAAAATGAACACATGATTCACATGTCCTACCGTTTGCGAATTATTTGCCAAATTCTAAAAATTTTCAAAATTCACAAACAGTTTTTTCATATATCTTTTCTAAACTACTATCTATAAAATCTAAACTTTTCTGAACATTTTTGAGAATCTGATCGGGCCATTTTTTCATGAGCAATAAGGTACGCCACTTTTTTTCTAATTGATTTCGTTTAAGGAGGTCTCTCTCTCCGATTTAGAAGTTATCAATGCAATTCCATCGAAAAAGTGGACAGACACAGGATTTTTTTAGGTTTGTGTAAGAAAATTTTCTGTTCTCATTTTGCCAGATTAGTTAATTAACTGCTGGCAGCGAAATATGTAGTAAGTATCTTGTACTTGATGCTTTAATATACATATACGAGTACATATCTCCAAATCCAAAGATGTATCTATATCGTTGTATTCGAGATGAAGTGGGATATTTTGCAAAACAAACGAATGGGGTATTCAATTTAAATCATATGGTTGCCTGAACCGTATATATAAACACCCTGTAGAGTAGGTTCAATAATAAAAAAATATATTAAACCGCATTTCACCTCGTTTTTCCCCATATTTTTATCTCAAATATTAACCTAACTGAAATGGGGGGTTTTCTCAAGGAATCGCCCTGTACACTGCTGTACTAACTCTGTTTACCACCGGCGTTGTTAATTACGATAATCAAGCAGCAGAATTAAGGTGGTCAAAATCCGTGTGCCTGTTGTGCGTGTTAAGCCTCCAAAATCCAATGCGACACTTGCGACACTTGCGACTCTTGCGACACTTGCGACACTTGCGACACTTGCGACACTTGCGACACTTGCGATACTTATGACACTTGCGACTTGCGACTTGCGACTTACGACTTGCGACTTGAGGCTTGCGACTTGCGACTTGCGACTTGCGTTAGGTTAGGTTAGGTTAGATTGGAGTTGCAAGAGTCGCAAGATTCGCAAGAGTCGCAAGAGTCGCAAGTGTCGCAATTGTCGCAAGTGTCGCATAGGTTAGGTTAGGTTAGGTTAGGTTAGGTTAAGTTAATTAATTATATTTAATTAATTAGTTAATTAATTGCATTTTTCAACTTTGAACGGCTGTAACTTTTGAACCTTGCGTTTCCGCAGACTTTGGGACTAGTACCATTCGACAGAATTTTGAAAATCCTTTTTAATGATATATATCTTATCAAGATCTGATTGTTGGGCAATTCGAAACTCTTACCAATATTTCTCCAAAAGGAATTTCAAAAGAGGAATAAAATATTTATAAATAATTTGTTTTGAGAGAAGAGTTAACCGCTACATTTATACTTATGCAAAGTGACCAAACCGTTCCTCTCCAGTTTTCGTAAAATTTTAGGAGGTTGAAGATCATTGAAAATTAAGTGACACGTATTTTTTTTAGCTACTAATTAAACGGTCTAAGGGGACGAAACCGACTCTCAAACTTACCTCTCAAAAACATATTTTCTGCTATATTTCTGGAACAAGGAGAGTTATCGAGTTCGTTCAAAAAGTACATTGTTCCACTACGTTAGCTCTACATTCTGGATGGGAAAAAAGTCAGGGCTGCGTCCTAGAAGTTTTTAGGGGGTGAAAAATGTATGTATATTTTTTTACCATCTCCTCGTATATATTGCAAATTTATTTATTCTCTTCATAACCGTAAACTCCATTAAAATATAAAGGTTACGTGTCTTTGCATTTTTCTTCTGAATATTCAATCTATGGCAACTGCAGTAATTAGGTATCCTCTACTAAATTTATTTTTCACTATGTTTTTTAAATGAAATGCTACATCGAAGTGAATTTAAACCAAAAACACTTTGTTATGGCCACTACGATCAGAATTACATATTTACCATGTAAAAAAATAATTGTTCGAATATACGAGGTGGAAACTTATTCGTTTTTCGTAACATATTTGTATTTTGTTCCTATGAAAGGAGTTTTTAAATAAATATTTGCTTTAGCTTGGTATCTCCCATTGTCACAAAACATTATAAAAATACTCAAAATTTGGAAAAATATTGAGAGTTGATTTTTTTTGCGGTGGACTTACTGATACAGAAGAATATGTATAATGAATAAGTACAAACATTTGCATGCCCAAATAATAAATATTGTCCAAATAGAAGTACTTTGTTTTCATTTGTAGGTTTTACGTAAGTAATAAAATGTTTTATAACTTTAGGAAGTATTTCCGGAGTCACCCAACCTTTTTTTGTTTCCAAATGCAATTAGCAGAATTAGGATAAACTGCTCCTAAATATGCATCGGATTCATAATTCTAGGATACACAAAAACTGGAGGTACTGTTGCTCCTTTTCTTACCTTATGTAGTAACAACTTGTGTGGGTGGGGTAACCGTCACCAAACCAGTCTCATTTAAGTTATAGATCTGTTACGTAGGGAAAGTTCATTATGACGATCCATAAAGCCCTTAGTGACTCAGCCAATCGATACCTTAAAAAACTTATTAAGAGTTGTGTGTGAGTGCAGTGTGATAAGGTGTGCATGCATGTTTGTGGGTGTGTGGTGTAACTTTTTTTTTATGCTGAAACATACCAAACCATTTTATTCCGTTACCAGTTCTCGAAAAAATTTCATTAGGTATGCATTTTGCAAACTCATACGCTAAAGTTCTTATCTGTTTATAGCCCAAGCCATAGTTCAAATCAGAGCTTCTTTTTTATATATGCGGACAGTTATTGCTCTTGACTCATACTAAACACTTGTTGAGAATATCTTCAAGATGTATTTTAAGCTCTTCCAAAGTCTTATTTTTCAACATTTTTTTTTATCCTGGATTGGATGGTAGTTCTTTTAATCCCAAATTCCTGAGCTGCTTTGTATTTGCTTAAGTTATGACATACTATAGCTTTGATAGCAAGCTGTATTCTTTTTTCACATATCTCGGATCGATTTGTTTTTTTACATAGTTTTTAGGCATCTGGAGACAAATGTAAAGTGCATAAATAAATAATAAAGACTGAAATATAAACTGAAATGAACTGAAAAATAAAGAATATTTATGAGGAACATTCGGCTACCTGCCGAATGCTGACCACCTTTGTTAGCCGAATGTTCCCTGATAGCACTTTAAAAAATTAAAGTACAGTTAAAAGAAAAATTTCATTTTGGACAAACAAGTACCTACCCTAAGCAAAAGACCCCTCACAAGTAAAATACAGTTTTATTTAAAAAAAGTGTGCTTAAATAATAACAGCAATCATATGTACGCTAAAATACATTTGAGAATAAAAATTTCCGTTTTTGGCATAGAAATGCGTTATAAACATAAATAAACACCACGCGTTGTCGTAAAAGTTCAACGTAAACTAAATGACGGTCCTATTGCCAACTACACAATGGGCGCTAATTTCAAATAAGCAAAACTGTGGTATGCCACTAACAAATGATCCCTACTGCTGAATGATCACCACCTTCCCTAACTCTTCTTGTTCCAGAAATATAGCAGAAAATATGTTTTTTTTTTTTGGCGGGGGAGTAACTTGGATCAGCTAAGAAAAGTACGTGTCATTTAATTTTAAATGTTCTTAAACTTCCTAAAATTTTATTAAAATCGGAGAGGGGCAGTTCCGTCACTGCTTGTTAGTTAATATTATACCGTTTTTCTGATATATTTTCTTAATTAATTTCAGGTTGCTGGAACATGCACAGTTGTCAAGTAACGAGACACCCTGAGTGCCACGAAGAGTGTTTGGGGTGCACTAAGTACAAATCGGCAAGCAGTTGCTGGAACTGTTTGAATTATGATGACCATGGAACTTGCGTAGCCTCGTGTATCAGCAATAGTACACGTAAAATGTAAGTATATAATACATGTTTGTGGTACACTTTGGAAAAAGATCGTTTCGTTTTCTTGTAAGCAAGCAATTATACTCGAGTGAAACATAAACTTACATACGTTTTCTACTCCGTAACACTACACATGTATTCAGTGCTAACCATGTCATCAGCCATATTAGCATCATATTTCCTTTCAATAATAATCCATGAACATTGAAAGTAATTTAATATTTTCGGAGTTATAACACTTTTTTGAAAACATATTTTTGCATAATCGACATATCACCTTCAACTTGGGCCCAAGACGTAGAATTTCACAAGCTGTAATCCTAGCAAAATAAAAAAGATAAATAAATACTGTAGTACAAAAATTATTAGAATTTAAGTAACCTTCAAAAAGTGGGGTGACTTTCATTACTGACTCTATGTGCCATGACGAGTTCTGAAGCTGATTACATTTTGAGCTTATTCGGTTGAGGTTTTGGAGAATGAATGAGGTAGGTAATATCATTTTTCCTTGCCTATAGAAAATTCATAAACGATGCAATAAGGTAAGGTCGGGTAAGTGGGACGCCTAGGTATCTGGGCCATAGGATAGTATCTCCATTGTTCACTTATAATTTAAACAAGCGCTTATGTACTTTTAATGTACGTGTTGCCATCTATCCCTATATGTTAAAAAGAGGTAACTGGGACCTATATATCTGGAAAACTGGGACATGACACATTCCAGTTACCCCGGAAATATCCCAGTTACCCAGTAAATATTCTAGTTAACTTTACCTAAAAGGAGCTGAAGTAAATTGGATCTGTCTCTTTCGTTACAGTAAAAATGGTTCGTAATTATATTAGAAAAACGGCAGACAGCAGTCGGTATATCAAACTCGACTTAGAAAATGCTATTAGGGATGTTAGAAATAATGATAGGAGATTGAATACTGCGGCGAAATACTACAATATACCAAAGACCACCTTAAGGCACAATATTGATGGAACTAGAGGAAAGGGTATTGGTGCAAAGAGGGGAAAAGGAGGCGGAGGAAAATTGTCTATACCACTAGAGGATGAAAATAAATTAGCGGAATGTCTTATAGCCATGGAAAAGTGGGGATTTGGACTTTCACTCAATGAAGTGTTAGATGTAGCTCAAAACTACGTGATAAATAACAACCTAAAAACCAAATTCAAAGATGGAAGACCTAAAGAAGACTGGTTTTTAAGTTTCAAGAAACGGCATAATTTATAAATCAAGAAGCCTCGAGGAATTGAATACGTTAGAATTGACCAACGTAATCCATTTATAATAAATGGTTTTTGTGAAAAATAGTTTAATACTTTTGTTTACGAAAAACTAACCACGAATTATTAGTTTTCAGTATATTTGAACATGTTTTAGTTATTTTTTTTAGCGCTAGATAATATCAGAAGCTTTTCATTTATTTTAAATACTGGTCTTACTATACTTATATTATATAAAAAAATATTATTTAAATAAAAGAAATTGTATTATTCATTTCTATTTTACTTCAGCTAATTTTGCAACTTGAAAAAATAAATCAAAATTTTTTTATTACTAATCCAAATTTGGAGGCATGGTAAATTATGTAGCTAAAATTGACCCAGTTCCCCGATATAAGGGTTTAAGTAACTTATTCAAGAAATATATATGAAAGTCCCAGTTTCCCCAAATTCAGGGTAACTGAATACAACAAAACTACTCAGTATTAAAACAACTTAACACGTTGTTAAAGATTAAGACTCCTAAACTTATTTCCCTTCCAAAGCTCACATATTTTTCTGTTGATTTTTTTTTTGCTTTTTATTTCAAAAATTAAAGTTGTAAAACTATGTCCCACTTAACCCACCTTACCTTATAAGCACTACGCTCTTCAAATTTGATACACCTGTATAGGGTGAATTCGTGAGAATTCCCACACACTTTTCTAGTTATTTTTAGAGCTACGAATATTTTTACAGGGGTAACTTATTTTTCCTGTAATTTCAAAATATGTTGTTAGAAAAAAATTGATAGAATGGCGCAGGTGTTTCATTAACATATCTTTTTTTTTAAATGGACACCCTATATTTTTTATTTTTGTTGATTTGATTGAACTTTTTCTTCTGATTACAATGATATAACATATGTCATACTTTCTTTCACAGGTTTTTGAAATATTGTGCATCGAATATATAAACTAATATACTCGACAATACGATGTCATTTTTGTTGTCATAAAAAAACACAAACATTACTGTCTTGGTACCTTTGTTGCTTATGTCAGTGAAACACACGTTTTAAAGGCTGCTACTGTTTTTTTGTTTAACATATTTTTATATGACGATTATTAGTACCTAATGTTTAATTTTGGAGCATTTGTTTTATTAGGATAAATAATAATGTAAAATGACATGTTAAAAGATGAACCTAAAAGTAATAATTTAATTAAATATTTTCTTTCGTTGCTACCTTAAATAATCATTTGAAGTATTTTATCTCAAATAATACGTATTTACAACATATAATAAAACATTAACAGCCCTTCAAAAGTATGTTTTACTGATATAAGCAACAAATGAACCGCGATAGCAATTTTTGTGTTTATTTTTGAAAACAAAGAGTAACTATCCACATCTGACTATAAATCACATCTTATTCTCGAGTATTTTATTTTAAATTTGCATATTTATTTATGCAAAATATTTCAAAAATCAACAACAAAAATAAAACAACAAGCCGAATTCAACAAATATTTGTTTTCATAGCTGTAAGATAACGGAGAAAATGGGGGTAGGAATTCTCACGAACTCACCCTGTACATAAGAGAATCTGCAGTGACCAAATGTCTTCTCAGAAAACATATTAATGTTGATAAACCTTTTGTGCTACCCTGTTTTGTCACTAGTGCGCAACTTCTGTTTTCATATGCGGTCCACCAAAGATTCACTATTGCGGAACAAACATACTCGTAGTACTCGTATTCTGCTTTTGAGATTTTGCATTTATATCATTGTTAAAAACTCGTCATTTCTGAAATAACACATAATTCTAAACGCTCAGGCCCCGTGGCGAATAGAACTGCTTATTTTTTAATTAACACAAAAGTAATTGAAATTCGGTAACTAACTGTATGTCAAACATATGTATGTCTTACATGCTAGGTAATATTATACTCGTACCTAGTAACTAGGTGGTCAATTTAGTTTCCTCATAAAAAATTTCCACTATAAAATTTCTATTAGAAATTAATAACCTATTGAAGCTTATTTACCGGTACGGAAATAATGAGAATATCGTGAAATCCTTGGAAACCTACTCCTTACTTAAAGAATCTGATAATGGTACTATTTTTATCATGGATATATGGCAGTTATTATATAAGTAGTACTATTTATATTATATAAGTAGTACTTTGTACGATTTGTTTTCTGCGACCTTGATGAATTAAACGATAATTAAAATTTATTAGGCATTGTTTATCATGTGTTTGCCCTGCATTTTGTCACTCTACTCTGTTATTCTATCTCATTTTGGCTTAATGTTTTTTTTATGTTCTCTTGCATGTGTTCACATAAATGTAGATACATACATATGTTGTGTATACTATCACCGTATAGAACACATCGAAGAAGTGAAAAAGTATATAAAAACAATAATACATAAAATTATACATACATCTATTCAAATGATTGATGCCCAACGAAATATAGCCACCGTTCTGTAAACTGAATAATGTTTTCTATAATTGCTAATTTTTCTAAATAGGAAAAAATAAAATAAACAAAACAATGTTATACGGCGGTTATCTTGGAGGTATCACCCTCTAATGGGTTTAAACGGAACTACACATGTCCAACAAAGTCGGAAACTACCAGATGTTCCTCCAAAAACTTACTGTCACTTTATCTATTGGTAAGTCCGTTAAACTCATAATATATTAGTAAATAATCATTCAACTCATAAACGGTATCAACTTATTTAGTTATTTATTTATTTACCTACATTTACGTTCTTTGGGATACTACAGGAAACCCCACTAAAGTATCCATTTACTATGTTCAACATATTATCAAGCATTTAAAAGAGACAATACATTACGATTATTCAGCAAAGTATACTCGTATACTAGAAGTGTATAAATTGAAATTCGTGTTTTACACAAATTTTATTATAACATTTGCAAAATGTAGTGTGAGAATTGAATAAAAATTTAAATCTCTGTAATTTTAAAAGAATTTCGAAAAAAAAACACAAGCATAAAACGCGAGAGCGCTATTTTTTTTCGCAAATTCCCTTTAAATTTTTTTCACTATAATAGCCTTCTATTCAGGTTAAATACTCACCCTCCCATGTTTTATGAAGATTAGTGATTCGGTACAGGAAAATAAAATAACAATAACGCTACAAATACTCCATCCTTTATTAGATTATTTATAAGACATAAACAAATTATAAATTATAAGACTTATAAGTTCTTAATAATAATTTAACTTATGATTTCGGATTTGTACTCGGATTTGGGTGCATAGTTACAAGTACCAAAGAAGAAATAATTTGGTGTGAGCATTGGTATTATAAATAGAAAAACTTGGTTTTCCAAATTTATAACGTGTATATATCTTATCTATAGTGAATACACTATAGATTCTTATCTATAGTGAATAACCACTCGGCCTCGGGTCGAATTAGGAGCGAAAGTTTTTGCCTGTTATACTTGCATGTAGTTTTAGCAGTTCCCCTCGAATATATTGTATTATATGTACACCGTTTTATTTATTTAATATTTGTACGTTAATTTTAGTTTGATTTAATATAGGCGGTGCCTATGAAAGTGAATTTAAATTTGTTACTCTTTTGATAACTAGGATTGCGTTATTTTAATAGGCGAAGTATAATAATTGACCAAATCTGGATATTACACGATAACTGACGATAAACCTGCTACCAGATTGCATCCAATGTTAGCTAATTAATGATACCAGTAAACGAGATTTGAATATGAAAAGTACATCACAATACATAATACATATCAAGTTTTGAATATTTTATTTCCAAGAAAATTACATTACAATCATTATCATTGCATAAATACCTTATACTTGCTCTTAAAATAAAACTGACATGTCCCCTTCTATTTGCAATCATGGTCTCGTTCTTCTTTTCGCAGAATTGAAAACGTCGGTGAGCAGTTGTTATTCTGAAATTTACTTGTAATTGTAGCCTGTAGATCTTCTAAATTTTTGCAAGGGGTTTTGAAAACCGAGTTTTTAATGTGTGGCCATTAAAAAAAGTCGCACGGCGTGAAATCGTATGACTGTGGTGGCCACGTAACCGACATATTACGACTAATGCTTCGGTCTTCGCAGATATTCTTCCAAAAAATTTAGATTATCAAAAGTTACCTAAATTGGTGCACCAGTGATGGAAAATGTAAACAATTCGACCTTCGCGGCTGTATTCATCGTAATTTCATGAACTTTTTTTATTTTTCTTAGAATTAATGTTATTTCTTTGGTCTTTTCTTCTTATATTCTTAGGTTTTTTCTTGTTTATAAAAATGCCTTACTGAATTTCAAATTTTTCGCACTTCCCAAAGAAATAATATTAAATTCTAAAAAAAAATTCATGAAATTACGATTAATACAGCCGCGAAGGTCGAATTGTTTTCATTTTCCATCACTGTGCGCCGTCCTGCTGGAAGTAACATTGTCGCATCTCTTCATTGCCTAATGCGTTTACATTTTTTTTTAATATAGTTATGATATCACGCCGAATTGAGAGCCCCTTCAGAAAGAAGTCGGTCCAATTAATCTTCTTTTCGATATGGCCGCCCACACGCCAACTTTCTGAGAATGCAGAGGTTTCTCTAAATTCTCATTTGTTGAGAATTAACATAACCAGAGAAGTAAAACCATGCCGCGTTTGTTAAGTTTTTTTAAAAGACCTTTTCATTATTATGCAAATTACCCATAAATCACTGTAAAAATACTATAATTAAATGGATAAAGTGTTGGTCATGGGTAGATTCAGTATACTGGATTTCCTGTCCGGAGAGATAACGCTAATGTAAAATTGTTCCACTTTGAAAAAATTCAATTAACCGACTGAAAAAATAGAAAAATCGTCTTAGTAAGTTTTGACATCGCTCTTCACGAATGGCGGACTCAAGATAGCGGATTCAGAATTACAATTTATAATAGAGAAATAGTGGAAAAATATACGTAAACGACTTTGACTATGTATTTGATTTTAAACTTTTATAATTCAAAACGGTGGATTCAAGATTCGATCGAAAAACAAAAAATTACGATATATGAACTCTTGAGTACATATTTTGATCATTATTATCAGATTTTCCACTCCTTTTCGGAAATCATCACTTGTCGAGATCGACTGAAATTGATTATCATGTAACAATACTACAAATGTCACCGAAACGAGAAATATTCATCACATCACAATTCGGCAACACGACAACTTTTTTATCAACTGATATCTTGATTGCGCCAGTTTGAATCCATCCAACTGAATCAGTAATACCTAAATGATGCCAAAACAAATGGATAGAGATTTTATTCCACAATTGATTGAATTAAAAACTTTTCGTCGCCATATGGGATCCACCATCTTGGATCTGTTAAATAAAATGTTGGTTTCATAATCAGCGATCTCAAAAACCCATTTGTACAATTTTGAGTCCGATTTCAGCATATTTGATATTGTATTGTCCCTCGTATTGGATCCGCCATATTGAATTTTTAAAACCTGATTTCAAATTTATCCATGTATATAGTTTTTCATATCCATTTATATAGATAGATCCATGTTTATAGTTTTCAGTCCAAATTCTAGCAAATTTAAAATTTTCGTTCCCCATATACGATTTATCCGCCATCTTGAATTTTTAAAATCTGATTTGAGATTCGTAATTGGCGACTCTAAAACCCCAAAATAATTATGTTTGAACAAAGACGAGGAACCTTTTTTTGAGCCAGTACCTACTAGATTTCATACTAGATTTCTCATCCTCAAGGTTAATAATACAATCTCCAAAACTTGACAGTTTTAAGAGTAACATTCACACATGCGGTATCGATTCCACAGCATACTTTGAAGATGTTTTTTTTTTTTATCTTATGACTTTATGTGGTGGTTGTAACTGGTAGGTAGAAAAGGTTACGGATCGAAAATGTGTTAGTGTTGGCATTTGCATACAAATTACAATTTGGCCTAAACATCTATGTAATAATGAAGGAGTATTGATCCCCACATAAGATACGAGAATTTCCTTATTCTGCCGTAAGGCATTTGTTAAGATGCTACATTACCGGTACGGTATAACCATCGATATTGTGATAGATGTTTTTACCTAATAGTTCATTGTCAATTAAGTAAACAAGTTAATAAACGTTTTTTTCTTATTTTGTTTTATGTATCCTAGCTTACTAATGAAAAAAAAAGTGGAAATAATCCTTTACTATGTATCGAGCCATCCAAAAAAAATCACCATCAAAGTTGGCCTAGTAAAAAAGCGTGTTTCTATTTCCCAATATCTTAATTATCTATCTAATTCTATTATCTAATATCTTAAATGTACAACCTTATTTAATTTTTAAAACTGTCACCTTATGTGACCGCCATTATTTATTTTACAATTGTGACAGTCACTTGTCAAAAAGTTTGACATAACGAAAAAGCTTCGACATGACCGCTATTTCTATCTCTCTCGTTCATAGCCAACTTTAATGACGTTTTTTTTGGATGTCTCTTTATGTAAAGAGATTTGTGATTGATCGAAACCATTCATTAAAAGTATTGGAGCTTGTAGAAATTTTTGAAAATTTGGACTTAAGCTAACATGCCAGGCCTACGGCGACTCGACGAGAATATTTTCAAGATTGCTGTACTTTGGTATCAACTTCCTTACTTTAAATGGAATGGTACCTTTTTTATTGAATATTTCGATTCTATATTTTGGGTATATTTTCATGGGATTTTCCTATACATATCTTTTACCGATTTTGAGTTACGTATTTCCATTTTTTGAAAATTTTGTTCATTAGCGCCCTAACCTTTCAAACTATCTGTAGTCGTTATTTTAGAAAAATAAGCATCGCTATTAGCATTGTGTTTAGTCGAACCATAAATCTATGCAGCAATGCTTTTACTATTTCTTAATTAAGTACAGGGCGTTTAAAATAGCCAACTTAACTTTTTATCCAACCATTTAGCCCAACTTCAAATCGTCCAAACTCTGAATCCATGTATATTAGCATTCTCTATACCTATATTTAATAGTTATGTAGTTATTTTAATTTTTTTTAAAAATTGCTTATAAGTTCTAACAAATAGTTTGATTTTTATTATGTTCTGATAAATTATTATGTTTTTCACATTTTCTTTATTTTCAATCGTTATTATTAAAAAATACTCTTGAGATCACTCCTTAGGTAGACAACCAAATATTCTCGGACACAAGCTTAAAACATATTTTTAAGCTTTAAGCGCATAGCATAAGGACGATAGGCATAACATGTGTTATGCAATCGCCCTTCCCTCTCTTAAATAGGTACCTGCTTTGTTTCGCATAGGCGAAACTAATGCCTCACATTCGCGAATAACAAGACACAGGGTTTGGTTAGAGTGCCTTGATGTGATTCCTTTCACACTAAAATCACCCATTTTCATCAAAAGTTAACTAGTTAAACAAAAGTGTTTAAGCGCCACGACGATGTGTGCTCTCATCGGAAAGGGTTCGTTCAGCATAGAAAGTATATATATTTCTATGCTGAACGATGAGAGCACACCGTATATATAAGTATATTGATAATTTTTTATAGAAACTCTTAAAAAGGTAAAAAAAATATTCTGTCATTTGTCAATTTTTTTAAACATCAAATATCTCTGAAACAACTGGGTTTAAGGATAGGTTGAGACAAAGGCAAGGGCGTAGCCAGGGGGGGGCGATGGGGGCGATCACCCACCCCCCCCCTAATGGTCAAGTGAAAACCAAAATAGTCGGGGGATTGCGCTTGCCGTTGCCTCCAATGACTTTTTTTTTGGTTTTTTTTGTTTAATCTGCATTGGTCGCCCCCCCCCTCAAAGAAAAATACAGGCTACGCCCTTGGACAAAGGTTTTCGATTCAAAATTGTATGCTGCTCTTTCCAAATTTGTAAAAATGGAGTGTTCCATAAGGAAATTAGTCAACAGGGATATATGAACACCCTGTATTTAATGTATTCCATGCCCAAAAATTTTAAATCGCTAGGTCTTCTGTAACTACGTAGTTTTGAAATACCTTTTTCACGTACGAATGTGTAAATTTCGTTTTTACGTGCATCGAATTTTATTTCTTTGGTAATACCCACACATTTTCTGACTAACTTTTTATCCGGAGAATCGAGTTTGGTTAACTTTCGATAGCTTGTTATCTTGTTCTTTAAAATCGTCTTTGTGAGTATAAAAGTTTTTAAAAGCTCCTAAAAGGCAGACACCTATAATTGGTTTCTTGCAGAAATCTCCTTTATACCCGTTTATTAATTTTATTACCAGCTGATTGTATTATACAATTATTTTTCACAATGGTTTCCATTTTTTTATCGATATCAACAAAATGAAAACTATATTGAAAAAAAATATTTTTGTTAAAGGATTTTTTGATAATTCCTTGACAGTTGAACGTTTACCAACTCTTGCTATATAAATCACTAGCGACCCGCCCCGGGTTCGCACGGAAAAAAATGTGTTTAATTACGACATCACATTAGAAACCTCTAAAATGATCAGTGTTTCTCTACTATATTATGCATGTATTTTACATATGTATAAACCTTCCTCTTGAATCACTCTATCTATTAAAAAAAACGCATCAAAATCCGTTGCGTAGTTTTCAAGATCTAAGCGTACATAGGGACAGACAGACAGCGGGAAGCTACTTTGTTTTATACTATGTTATGATTTTGGTCTAAAATTACAACCTTATTTCTCTTCGAGGGGTGGCTTGCTAAAGCAAAAAACGTACGAGGACTGCAAGATTTCTGAATTTATTGAAATACTTCAACTGACTTCACAATGAATTGACATGACTTCACATGTATTCAAAAGACTACATGATTTCAAATGATTTCACGGGACTTCAAATGGCATCACATAATTTCAGTAGACGTAGTTTTATACAATTTCCAGGGGATGGCCACGGGGTGTAAAAGATCATAGTAACCCTAAATTATTACTAAAATAAAATAAGTCGGGGCGGTACACAAAACTAAATAACGATGGTAAACCACAGGGGATGTTTGGTGTACAAGCAAATATGGACGAGTACATTGTAGATTTCCATGCATTTTCATGTCTTATTGTAGATTTCCGTCAATATATCCATATATTATTTATAATATATGGAGAATGCCACACTTCACAAATGTATGGTGTACTCAATAATATTCAACATTAATCTGTTTCCTACTATTTACCATTAAAATATTAATCATGCTAGAGATTTATTCGAATTTAGGTTAGAAAAATATTAATAAATTATTGAATGTGTTGTACATAATTTAGTAGTGTACTTTTTGGAGAAAAGGCAATATCCCCGTTTTTCGTAGGTAGTAATTCGAAAAGTAGTAAGTAGGAGGAGTAGTAGTAAGTAGAGTCAAGAAATTCATGAACCCTAACAGAACCGTATTAAAGCGGAGTAGGTAGCACTGAGGTTGATGTAATTTAAAATTATTATATTTTCATCATGAACACACATATTATAGTTTAGGGAGTGATTATTAAATCAAAATAGAAGCGATAATAACTAAAACAAAAAACTTAAAATGACACTTTCAAAAAATATCTGCTTCACCAGAAAATATCAAAAATCAAAATTTTTGCGAAATATTTTTTTGGCCTAATCAGTAAGTGAATGCAGTTTTTTATTGTTGTTACTTTTTCTAAACCTAGAAATCTGTTAAAGTGAGAGAGAATTCTAATGAGAATTATAATTTGTATTTCATACCAGCATTTCGTTTTTGATATTTTATAAGAGGTTTGTTTATTTAGCCGTTATCAACATTTTCGAATTTTTTGTTGCAAGTGTTCATTTTATGGTAGCCTTCTATTTGCATGTAATAATCACTCCCTAAAATATTATGTGGGTCTCATGTTTTCTATGTTCTCTAACAACAATAAGATGAATTTTTAATTCATCCAATTTTCACTGCTACCTAGTTCCCCTTAATGCGGTTCTGTTAGTGCCCTCGAATTTTTCGACCCTAATAATAATATTAATTAATGTCCATTATACATATATTTGTATATATACCCCATGAGATACCCGCAGAATTCCAAAGGAAAGTAAAAGTTCGGTCGTTCAGTGTATAACTTTTTAATAGCGGATGATTTCAGAATGACTTGAGAAAGCTTAATACAATTCTATAAAAATATAAATCTGCTCATAAATTAACGCACATAAATGAATACTCTGGATATGTAGGTTTTTCAAACATTTTTCTCAATTTGAACATTTTGTGGGAGTGCTCATAAATGCATTAATATTGGTGGTATGAATTGTCAGGAGCTATTAAAGTTCATGCATTAATTGTGTTGTAGTAATTTTGGTTCTAGTTAAATATTTATGAATATCCAAATAATGTCATTTAAAATTTAGATTTCAAAAGATTTCATCATTGATTTCAAATGATTGAAAGGGACTTCAACTAAGACTTCTGAGAGATCCAAATAAGACTTCACAGACTGCATAGAGGTTTCACTTGACTTCAATGAGATTTCAAGATTTCATTTCAGGACTTCATTATGATTTCATAGAGACTTCAAAGCAAACGTGCGAAGACTGCACCAGCGAACCGTATCTCGTTTCTCTTTTTTGCTGTTTGGTAAAAAACTCTTATAGCTGATTGACAATTTTGTCGTCTTTCTTAGATTTGGTTTTGTAACTATTTCTGGTTACTCACTATTCTCTTGAAAACCTTTTAGAATCATTAGATAGGGGTTGAATCGCAGAGTATATATCTACCTACTATGACTTCTTCCAAAATAATTACCGTAGATTCCCACTTTCACAGGCAGGAATGCCTAAATGTACATAGTTCCATAGTTCCTTGTCGAACATTTGTGAAAATTGACTTACAACAATGTTTTCGACCTTTTGAGGAAAATGCATATGTTTTTTATCGTCTATTTTTTTATGACATCTTTATTATAAATAAATTATAACTACCTACATTTGAAATATATTTTTGTGAAAATCGCATCGTTGTTAATGATATACTCTTAAGGAGGTCCTCTAGTTTCTCGGTTGTGTTTTTACGGCTTTTTCAATATTTTTTTACGGGCAAACCATCGAAATAATAAATCTCATTGTTTTTACATAATCTTTATTCACATTTAACCCTAGTGGGCTAACCCTATTTCAACTTATACTAAAGAATAACCATTCGTAAATTTTACGATTCCATCTTTTTATATCTGTATAACAGAAACATATTATAAAAATAAAAAAGTAACTCGACAACAAGGTTATATGAACTTTATTTAGGTAATTTGGTAAAACATAAGACATTTATTTAATCATCGGTGCTGCACAATGAACAAATAAGTGCGCGATGCTCTAAGCAGAAAGGGCGTTTGCATAGGGTACATCTGTTTGTGGTCATTCTTCTTTTTTTTGCCGAACATATTTGGCAAGTAGTTCTTCCGGTAACTCCTTGAACTGCTCTATCTTGCAATGGTTCCAATTTGCGTATACCACCAATAGTGGTCTTAATCGACCGCTGCAAAGTCGGCATATCTACCTGTGACTACCTGTATAGTTTTTACGTTTTTGTCGCTTGCTAGGACCAGGTAATAACATATCATCTGAATCTTCATCATTGGACGGTACATATTCACTACTCGAATCTTCGAATGGCTCAAATTCCACATTATCTTCCTGTTCTGATCCACTGTAATCCCTTCCAACTTTATCCTCATCTTGAAGCCAGCTCTTGTTCAGATAATGGCCTTGTTCTGTCATACTTTGATTTCCAGTCCGTCATTTTACAGAAAGACATATAAAAACTCCTAAATAAAATAACAAAACTTATAATCTGGTTCTAATAAAAAGTTACGTTAAGACTAACCTGTCGTAAAAATTACGAATGACGTACGTAAAACGAGTAAACTAGGCGCTTGATACATTAACAGATACGCGCACTACACTCGTGGGCTGCAATAAGGAAACTAACGTGAATTTGACAATCGCAGCACAAAGCGCGAGGCAAATGCAAGATCGAATTCTTTCGCGCATCGTGAAATTTACGAATGGTTATCTTTCTAGGGTTAAATGAGCTTTACAAATTTTTTGAAGACAAAATATATAATAGAATCAAAGTTATAGTGGCCGACAGGAAGACATCAAGTGAAGGAGGTGCTTGACGGTGACCAAGATCGCGGCTGTTTTGCTTATCTGAAATCAAAAAACCAAACGGCATTTTAATCTTCATATTTAAGACTAGCGATTGAACTAGAATGAATTCTAAATTACAAAAATTAATTTTTTTATACACTTTTGAAAATTATATTCTATTTTTTACTCATTTTTTCTTAAGTTTCTCGCTCGTAGAAAAAAAACTATCGAAGCAATCATGATAATCCTAGTTCAATCGCTGGCTTATAACATATTAAAGATGTTGTATTAAATTTGAACAAGATCGGTGCAGTAGTTTCTGAAATATCGTGGTCACCGTTTTGAAAAATAGTGTTTCGAGAAAAACGCGTTTCAAAGTATAATAAAAATTTCATCTCACCGTCAATCTGCTATGCCTGGACCATACAGTAGGCCTTCCTCTTCTTGGAAGTCACGCAGAGCTGCTCCGTCTTCCCTTTTCGCGATTCAATATAATGGGATATCAATATAATGGTCAGGGCCGCTCGGCTTTGCGGAGCAGCGTTGCGCGCGCTCCGTATACCTGTTCCATTCCAGGGCCGTAACTTGTTAACCACTTCGAATATCGAAAAATCCTTTGGCACACATTTTCTACACATGTTGTAGATGTGATTTATGAAAAATTTTTTTCGACCCGAGAAACTAGAGGACCCCCTTAAGTTATTCAATCAATAAATTAACTTTTTGTACAAATCCTTATCTTGAATAGTTAGTTTCTTGAAGAATCTCCTAATAACGAGAAGATGTTTAACGAAGTGCGCGTCGAATGCCTATAGTGTAATATTTTGATGTAGAAAACGTGTCAAGATTTTGAGTTCATTACCTCAGCCTTAATTACCTCAGATTGCCAAAATTGGGGAACGCCGGGGACTGATTATGCAATAATACATGAACGATATAAATTTAATCGAAAATCGATACTTGCCGTTATTATGTTTAAGTACGTCCTTACTGCTATATCACAAATTCGCAAGGAAATGCGACATTCTGTGAACTTTTCCAATCAATAATAGATAGTGCAGTTTGTCCACCACTCCCAACGTCGTAAACAGGGACTATAGGACAATTCGCATATGTTCATAAATTGAACAAACACATATAATCCTATGTCTATGTCTATGGGCCGCGTAATATATTAATATTAAAAGGACGCATTATTGATGATAACGATGCCCTTGTGTTGTAGCTATTGGATTTGAGAAGCTCGTTCGGAATAAGGCAAAAGTCCTAGTATTCTGATTAGATAGTGACAACCATGCGAATTCATTTCATTTATGAATCTCTATTTTAGTGACAACCATACCAGTATTATTTTGATTTATTATTTTTATATAAATGTATTAAAAGATTTACACAAGTTCCAAATATGGACTAATTTCGCAATGTTCAAAACACGCAAATAGCGTATCGCAACAATATGTACATTGTACATGTACAACACGCAGATATACCCACAAACAAATAACACAGGCACACAAAAAAAGTCGAGTGCTAGAAGGCACGCCTATGTATTCCCATGCATTTTGACTCGCTGAACACGAATCCGATGTCCGTTTTGTCTGATGGGCTCTTGCATTTTTCTTGACCTCAAAAACGCCTTAAAAATGCCCGAAAAATCTCAAACAAATAAATAAAAAGGAAAAATGAGTTGATCACTATATCTATACGTAATTTGGGACGCTGAAACTGAATATGAGGTCAAAATTAGCCGATCAATAAGGAATTTCGACATAACCTTAAAAAACCACTAAAAATGACCAAAACACCTAAAACAAGGCAATAATTTTACACAAAGAACTTTAAACCACACACTCTAGATTTAACAAAACTTAAGGCAAAAACTCTAAATGTAAGATATTCTAAGACAGGAACTTACACAAAGAACTTTAAACCTTAATATTGCTTGCCTTAGAAATTTAACAGTGCTTGTCTTAATTTATGATAGGTTTTAAACTTTAGTTTTTTTTTAAAGTTCTTGTCTCAGGTCATGTTAGGTTTAATTTTTTATTTGTTTAAGCTTTTAATTAATATGTTTTGAAGTTTTCGGCGTTTTTAGATGTTTTTTGAGTGTATGTTAAAATTCCCTGATCTGCTAATTCTGATCTCATATTCAGTTTCAGCTCCCCCAATTACATAGGTATAGATATTGTGATCAGCTCATTTAACTTTTAGCTTTTTATTTAGGTACTTGTTTGGGGTTTTTTGGGCATTCGTAAGGTGTTTTTTGAGGTTATGAAAAATGTAAGAGCCAATCGGATAATCGGGTTCGTATTCAGTGGGTCAAAATGCATAGGAATACTTAGGTCTGCCTTCTAGCACTCGACTGTTTTTATGTGGCTGTGTTATTTGTTTGTGGGTATTTCTGCATGTTGTACATACATACATATGTACGTACTATTCACGTTCACGGCTGCAAATATAAAAGAAATGAGCTCTGGACACAATTTCAGATTTTGTCTACTGTTTTTACTACAGTGCTACAGAAGTAGCTTTGTTCCTGGTCACACTAGACTAAACCTGAAATTGTGTTCAGAGCTTATTTATTTCGTAGCACGCTTCCAGAAATACATTGTCGTAAATAATTGTTTATTTGAGGATATCTCAGGGCATAAGTAGTTTTCGTTTATATTTTGACACTTAATACAGAGTTTATTATTATAAATAGAAAATAACTTTATTATTTTCTCTATTATTTAACTTTTAAGCTTTTCAGAATCAACAGTTAAACATTGAAAAGTCGCAAATCGCAAAAACCACAGGTACATTATTTTAAATAGAGTACCCTATATATTTTTTAATTTTCTGCAAAATCTCACCCCCTGAATGTATGTAGAACCAAATATGGCATAAAAAATGTAACATACCGTTTAAAATAATGAAATTAATATTCACTTCCGGTATATACGGAAGTGTCAGAAATTCGTCATTCATTTAGATGTGTCGAGCATACCCGAAAACCCCTAGATACAAATTTTCAGCCTCATATTACTTGTACAGTCTCCCAAAACGTTTAATACAGCCACCCACCGTGAAATACCATGTATATGTATGTCTCCTTACCGTTGTACGTTTTTATGTCACGTATTTGACGGTCCCCTTTCCCGTAATCTGTTTATCTCTTGCCCTCTTCCTCGAATAAAAATATTTCACGAAGTCGCCGCTGCCTTATTTGTTTAATATAAATTTAATCTGATAGGCCACCAAAGCCTGCGATAAATTAGTTAAAATTTGTTACCCTCCACTTCCTCAAAGCAATTAGGCATATTACGGGAAGGGCCTTGCTGGAAAGGCCAAATACAATTAGCCTGAGACGTGTTCTTTGCCCCGTCTATCATAATCAGGGCCAGTTTGTCGATTTTAGAGGAAGCATAAGACGTCTGCAAAATTCAGGCATAAACGCAAATTATAATCAGTTCCACTTATTATACTGGAACTACTACTATGTTATGATCAACTAAAATCTTAACGAAACATTTGTATACACAGATCATGGTGCAGATTCATTTGGGTGTATTTTATGTTTTTTCACATTTTCTAAAAAACATTTCTATACAGGTGTCCACAAATTACACCAACAACGTTTCCAGGTTAAAGGTGACTAATAAATATGATTTACGGCAAAAAAATCAAGTAAAAAGTTTTTGAGTTATAAAAACTATTCCAAATTGTCTCTGCTTTCTCTGTCAGGACTTGATGTGGATGCATAGATGCCAATCCAACCGCACATGCCCTAGATTTGGTAATGTTCTGAGTTTTCTGGGTTTCCTCAGAACTGTAAAGCAAATGCGTTACCGAAATAATCTTAAGTCTCAAATAATAATAGCCACTCCTTCCCACACAGATCCCTGAGAGGACCTAAGGGGTTACTCTTCGGAGTAATTGTAGGGTGAGTATTATTATTATTATTATTACGGAGTAATTTCATAACACGTGGTGTCAGTTCCATAATACGTGAATTAAAGTATACGATGTACAAATAAAGATAATACTTATTGTATGAATGAAGAATATGGAATGTACAAAATACATTTACTGAAATTATTCACCCATTGTATTGCAAAAAAAATCAGAAGTAAATGTGCAAAATTACTTCCATTTTTTCTGAGTATTATATTATAGATATTTCAAAAAAAGCCCACTAAAATACGCGTTCCAAATTCTTCCTATAAATAAAAAACAGTGGGTTTATAGCTCTTTTGACACTATATATAAAAACTAGAGTCAGGATTCTGGCGAGTCGCAACAGAGTCGGACTTACGTCAGTATACATCATAATATAAACGGTAGTTCACAGAAAATACATCGTAATACAATAATGAATACTCAAATAAACATACTAGGGGACGTACTATTTATTATATGAGCCCTAATTAGGTGCGGTAACGTCAGTGTGAAACAGTGAAAAATAATATTCAAAAGAACTTATCCATAAAAACTCATACAATTTAGGGCTAAAACGCGAAGGAATTTAATTCACAATTCACTATGAGATTATAGTTGCTTAATTCAACTTTTTAACACACATTTATAAAATATGGGCCATACAGCATCCGTATTTCTGCTACAGATCACAAGTCTATGTTGACGCCACGGAAAGGCCGCGATATCTTCACACTCACTGACCCAAGGCATTATACTAGAAACATTAACTGGTGATGTTATAGTTGCATAAAGCAACTCTGGGTTCCCTAGTTCACACGCAAAAAACTTTTTTATTGTTAGTAAATATACGAGTCTCACTTGCCAAAAACAGGTATTCTGGGAACATGAATACGGGGTGTCCGACGAGGAAGTTCGAGAACGTTGAACAGAGATTCATAAAGATAAGAAAAACACTTCCAATAAACATAGGCCTAATTCTCAACCGTTTTGGAGATATGGGTGGTTAGATTTGCATAGTGGATTTACTAGAAATTTGCGAAATTCTTAGGTCCTAATCGAATATACAACCCATTTACAAGTTGCCATAGCTATAAGTAAGTTTACAGCTACCCATGGCCATGGCATGTTGATTCGTTAATGAGAAAAATTTTTAGTTAACGTCTTGAAACTGTCTGAAATACTCGTAATAGATTAAATATCGTCAAAGTTTCACTAAAAAATAATTCAATTTATACATTAAAGTATCGATAAAGTGTAAAGCTTACATCGGCGAGTTATAACAAAGCACAAACAGAAGTGAAACGACAGATAAGAAGCAACCGCATACGTATCAAAGATAATGAGGGAAACAGACCGGTCCTCTCACCACACTACGTTAGTCGTTATAACGAGAAGTGTATAATTTGTCTTTTTTCACAACCGGCCGATGTCGGATTTACACATACTGTATATCATTACATCAGGTGACCAACTCTGGCTTTCTTTCTTCCAGATACAATCACAGTTACTCACACAAGTGCGTCACAGAGCACGAGTGCAAGTCGCTAAACGGCACCTGGTGGATCTTCGGCGAGGAATGCATCAACTCGTGTCCGTTAAGGTTCGAGGCGGTCGAGGACAGCAAGGGCATAACGTGCAGGTCGTGCGGCAACAACTGCACCAAATGGTGCAACGGGGTGGTCATCGACAGCACGGATAAGCTGGAGAGTCTGCGCGGGTGCACGCACATTAATGGCTCGCTGACCATAAACATGAACGGCGTGAAGATGAAGACGGAAAGCAGCATCGCTGACAATTTACTCAACTGCTTAGGAACGGTGAGATTCATCAGGGATTCCCTGGTGGTTACCTGGACGAAGGCCGTGAGGTCTCTGTCGTTTCTGAGCAATCTGCGGGTGATTAACGGCACGGAACTGGTTGATAACGTACACGCGGTCGTCATCAGAGAGAATCTGAATTTGCAGGACCTCTGGAGTTTCGACAAGGGCTTTAAGGTGGAAATACGGAACGGTAGGTAAAATAAAAATATGTATTGCTGCACTTTACCCCGGTAGTTAACGTCGGCAGTCTTTAGAATGTTTTTTATCTCTTATTTCGATGTTATGGAATGTGTTATATATAGTCCATACATAATACATATGGGGCATTCTTTTTTTAAATCAGCTACCCCATCTGCCCATTTTATTTTTGCAAAAAAAATACTTTTTCGGGTATTAAAATTTAGGTCTTGATCTGTAGTTTTTTGATGCCATCTGGTGTTTTGCAGAAATGATCAAACATAACCTCAAAATGGCGGTTCTTATCAAGACGTAACACAAAAAAAACACGAATTTCATAAAAATTGTTAAAAAAACAATAAAAAAACTATTTAACTATAGTATTTTGACTCGCTGAATCCGAATCCACCGTCAGAAATCAGTCAGAAATCAAGATTTGTAAAAAATGAATAGATTTATGCAAAGTTTTAAATGGGGGTTTTCGAGGTCGCTGATCACTAGTCTGAAGTCAGATTTTCAAAATTCAAGATGGCGAACCCAACATGGTGGACGAAATTCTCAAAAAATCGATAGATTAATACCAAATTTGGTATGAGGGAGTTTTTTGGGGTCTCTGATTATAATTCTGTCGCCAGATTTCTGAAATTGCAATATGGCGTCGCCGTACGGCGCATGGGCATAAATCTGATGACAGATTCGTAATCAACGATTCCAAAAACTCCCGAATAACAAAGTTCAGCTTAATTAGTCAAGTTTACAGTAATTTTTAGAGCGTATGCGCCGTACTTGGCCGCCATCTTGAATTAGAAATCGTAATCGGAAACCTCAAAAACCCCCCCGAGTAAGAAAGCTGAAGACAATTAATCAAGTTTACATTGATTTTGAAAACGCGCATGCGCCTTACAGCGATGCCATGTTGCAGTTTCAGAAATCTGGTGAAAGATTCATAATCAGCGACCCCAAAAACCCCCTTGTACCAAATTTGGCATTAATCTATTGATTTTTTGAGAATCTCGTCCACCATGTTGCATTCGCCATCTTGAATTTTGAAAATCTGACTTCAGATTTATGATCAACAACTTCGAAAACCCCCATTTACCAAACTTTGCATAGATCTAATTATTTTTCTTGCTTTGTTTGGTTAAACTCTAATTGGATCTCAAAAGTCACGTAAGCATATAATAAGCAAACTCTTGCGAGTTGTTGTTTGGTTATCTTGCCTATAAACTTTTCTCATTAAATTATAATTCATTAATCAGTAATCACTATTGAAAATCGATATTGCACATGCTACAACTTCGTGTCTGTTTATCGATTGTGATTAACAGGTGTATAACGTAGTTAGTTATAAACCAATTTCATAACGTAGAATCAACACCAGTTTACTTGAAATGAAACACTTCAGTGTCCGTAAGAATATTTTTAAGAAAAAAATATACGTGAATGTTTAACTAAAATTAATACTTAAAATACACAATTTATACTAGAACATACAAACGTGTTGACAATCTCTTCAACTCTCTTACGCCAAAAAAAAGTTTTGTTTCCAATGCATTGATAAATTATTGTAAATTTTTAATGCCATGGTATTAGGCCCTTTTGCAACAAGTGACAAATGATATTTACTGCAAGTCGTAGTAGTTAGATAGTAATAATGCGAGTGTCAGATTATATTTATTTCTATAGTTATATTCAATATCCCTATCACGATAGTTTACCATTTTGGTTAAATTCTGATAGATCTTGTGGTATTTGTAAATAATCTGATAATAATGTAGGTCTTTTTCTTGTTGCGTAGGGAATAAACGGTCCGGATAGGTTTAAAGACTATATTTATTCAGAAATACTTAAATGATACAAAACGATTTACCCGATCGAATATGTATAAATGTATATACGAAGTAGACAGGTACTACAAATTAGACTAAAGTAACTATACTGTTTCCTACCGTAACTTTATACCAGATTTACAAAAGTCCAAGTTAGTGTTATGAAAATTATTACTTCTGGGATTCCCTAAAAAAGTTCGCTCGGTATATTTCATTAGCAGATTCAAAATACGTAAAAGTCTCTCTCGAAGGCAGCAAAATACAAGGCATCGGTCAGATTACTTTAACCTTTCCAGTAATGACTATAATCCTCGTTCACTGTTCACTTATCAGAGTCGCTGGAACACGTCGAGTATTATTTAGGCACACTAGATGTCATCACTTAATCTATTGCTAACGTCCAAGGATTTGCACAATATTATATATATGTAACACACATAATATTATATACGGTGGAGACATTAACTGGAATATATTCGCTAGCGGGGTGGTGAATGATTTTTTAAAAAATTTCCGAGACACGTCAACTTTTAAATGTATTTACCTACATTTTGCAAGTAATGTGAAAAATATAGCCCTTCAGGGGTGGCTGAAACCACCCTCGACATGATTTTTTCAAATGCAACCCTATGGCTTGTGACCCCTCATTGTAAAGCTGGTGGAAAGAGGAATCCAACGCACTGATCAAATTTTAATTTTTAGTATGTTTGTAGGGTTGCATACAATTAAAACGTAATTTTATAGTTGAATTTATTTTTAACGCAACAATTTCGTACTCAAAATGTGTGTTGTTTAGTTTTGGAATGTAAACCTTACTTTTCATATGTCCCTACAAAAAATTCCAAGCAATTTTTTGCCACAACTGATATTTGTTATTTTTTGCTAGTGTTTTTACACGGCCGCAAAGAGTAATTTAGTTTGTATGCTGTATTCAGAGTTTGAAACGAAGTGTTATTTCAAATTGGTGAAAATGTCTTATTTAACTGAATCACTAAAAATCGAAATTTTGATGATGATTGTATATGGTGATAGGGCGCGAACTCAATGTGAAGTTGTTCGCTTGTTTCGAGAAACGCATCCTGACTTGCCACCACTAAATCAAGGTACCATTAGTAATTGAGGCACAATATCGAGAGATGGGTCTTGTCAGGAAAGTACCGAGTAAGAGGCAGGCTTTGTTGATGACGACACGAAGTTGAATTTGTTGCTTGCTCTAGAAGGAAAATCCAATCACTCCAGCCCGTCAACTGGCCCGTGATAGTAATGTTAATCACAAAACAGTTTTAGAAATACTTAAATATGAGAAAAAACGCCCATATAAAATGCAAGCTGTTCAAGAGCGACTTGAAGATGATCCAGATCGACGAGTGGAATTTTGCGATTTATTGATGACTTGTATTGATCAAAACCAGTTATCTTTAGAGTGGATAGTTTTCTCTGACGAGGCTACTTTTACATTAAATGTGCACGTAAATCGCCAAAATTGTCGTTACTGGGCTGAAGAGAACCCCCATTGGATGAGGGAACTTCATACTCAGCGCCCACAGAAAACTAATGTGTGGGCCGGAATAATACAAGATAGAATTGTAGGACCATTTTTCTTTGATGACACTCTTAATGGAGCAAGATACTTGCGTTTACTCCAGCACGAACTAATGCCAGTGCTATGTCATTTATTTCCAAACCCCTTAAACCCTAACTTGACCGACGAGAGGTTATGGTTTCAGCAAGATGGGGCCCCACCACACTATGCTGCCATTGTTCGTTAGTATCTGGACAGAATTTTTCCCGGTAGGTGGATTGGGAGGCGAGGTAATATTGAGTGGCCAGCAAGATCTCCAGATCTTACACCACTGGATTTCTTTTTGTGGGGACATCTTAAAAGTAGGGTTTACATTCAGAAACCCAACAACATAGCAGATCTGCAGGAAAGGATAAGAGAGGAAATCGGAAAAATAACACCGCAAATGGTGCATAATGTAAGGGACGAAACCTACCACAGACTGGAATGCTGCCAACAAGTGAATGGTGCACATTTTGAACAATTGTTACGTTGAAAATAAATTTAATTTTTAAATTGTTTTAATTGTATGCAACCCTACAAACATACTAAAAATTAAAATTTGATCAGTGCGTCGGATTCCTCTTTCCACCAGCTTTACAATGAGGGGTCATAAGCCATAGGGTTGCATTTGAAAAAATCATGTCGAGGGTGGTTTCAGCCACCCCTGAAGGGCTATATTTTTCATATTACTTGCAAAATGTAGGTAAATACATTTAAAAGTTGACGTGTCTCGGGAATTTTTTGAAAAATCATTCACCACCCCGCTAGCGAATATATTCCAGTTAAAGTCTCCACCGTGTATATAGCACAATAATATTTGTAAAAGTAGATCTCCAGATAAAATTCCATTCGATGTGTCTGGAGTTACTTTATGCATTTAATCTAATTTTGAATTTAATTGTGAAGTAGGGATCTTTAAATAATAATTTCTTTTTCAGGTTCACTGACCTTTCATTACAACCCGCAATTGTGCCCGTCTAAGATTAGACAGCTGGCCGAAATGGCCGGCCTGTCCACTAACTTTTCCACCTTGGATGTGTACCAGAACGGGGAGAACTGCACTGTCATAGACGTGAAGGTGCACGTGGACGCCTCTAGCAGGAACGCCACCCTGAACTGGGAACCCATCAGCGTGCCCACCAATGACCATTACATCGGCTCCACCGTCTACTACAAAGACCACCCCTCTGAGAATATCACCACGTCGGAAAGCAACGACGTCTGCGACGGCAAGGGCTGGAATAGTCAGTTCTCCACTAACAATTCAATCTTTCTGACCGGATTGTCTCCATATACGCGTTACGCTTACTACATCAAGACCTATCTGTCCTCGAAGGAAGGCGCGCAGAGCGAATTAGGCTTCTTCACGACCGTCTCTGACGACCCGGAAGTAATGGAGGATTTCTCCATTATCCTGAAGACGCACTCGACCATAACGCTGTCGTGGAAGCCGCCAACAGCCGCGAACGGAATCCTCACGCACTATATGCTGTACGTCATTATGGAGCCGGATTTGCCGGTGCATATGGAACGGGACTATTGCTTGCATCAAATGACGTAAGTACTACTGCAGACACGAGATCCGACCGCACCTGTGTGAACCTGGCAACCAACTTAACGGAAACCGACTTCTCCTTTTTTCATTCGATTGTACCCGGTTTGTACCCGTTTGTACCGCATTTAATTTCGTTTGTACCTTAAAGGGAGGAAATGCAGGGGTAAAATGATGGGCAACTGACTTCACGCAATTGCATTTCTTCATTATGCGTTCGATTGTACCCTGTTTGTACCCGTTTGTACCGCTTTTTATTTGGCCTGGAACTTAATAGGGCGGAAATGACAAGGGTGAAAAATTACTGGCAACTCATTTCACACAATGATTTTTTTTGAATTCGATTGTACCCGTTTGTACCGTATTTTAATTGGTTTGTACCTTCAGGAGCGCAAATAGTCACAGATGAAAAACTCAAACTGCGTAACTTAGCCGCCTTTCGTCGAGTGTTCCGTTTGTACCTCTTCAAAATCGTTTGTACCGTCTTGGAAACGATAGCACGCCTTCCTATTATTCATAGTTTCGTTGTGTACCTCTTCGAAATCGTTTTTACCCACTTGAAAACAACAGTACTCCTTAGTAAGATTGATTACTTCGTTTGTACCTACTTCAAATCGTTTGTACCGACTTGAAAACAATAGTACCCCTTCGTAAGATTGATTACTTCGTTTATACCTCCTTAAAATCGTTTGTACCCCTACGAAATCGTTTGTACCGAATTGGAAACGACATCACACCCTCCTGTTATTATAGTTTTCGTTTGTACTCTCCTTAAAATCGTTTGTACCTCCACGAAATCGTTTGTACCCACTTGAAAACAACAGTACCCCTTAGTAAGATTGATTACTTCGTTTTACCTACTTCAAATCGTTTGTACCTCTACGAAATCGTTTGTACCGACTTGAAAACAACAGTACCCTTCGTAAGATTGATTTACTTCGTTTGTACCACTTAAAATCGTTTGTACCTCTTCGAAATCGTTTGTACCCACTTGAAAACAATAGTACCCCTTCGGTAAGATTGATTACTTCGTTTGTACCTACTTAAAATCGTTTGTACCTCTACGAAATCGTTTGTACCGACTTGAAAACAATAGTACCCCTTCGTAAGATTGCTTATTTCGTTTGTATCTTCTTAAAATCGTTTGTAATCCTACGAAATCGTTTGTACCGCTTTGGAAACAACATCACGCCTTGCTATTATTGATAGTTTCGTTTGTACCCTCTTAAAATCGTTTGTACCCCTACGACATCGTTTGTACCGCCTTGGAAAAGATACTACGTTTTCCTGTTATTGATAGTTTCGTTTGTACCTCCTTAAAATCGTTTGTACCTCTACGATAATCGTTTGTACCAACTTGAAAACAATAGTACCCCTTCGTAAGATTGATTACTTCGTTTGTACCTACTTAAAATCGTTTGTACCTCTACGAAATCGTTTGTACCAACTTGAAAACAATAGTACCCCTTCGTAAGATTGATTACTTCGTTTGTACCTACTTAAAATCGTTTGTACCTCTACGAAATCGTTTGTACCGACTTGAAAACAATAGCCCTTTGTAAGATCGATTACTTATGGTTACGAATTACGATTACGAATGGACCAGTTAGAGTCACAACTCGTATTTGACTCTTCCTTGGGCATACTGTTGATCTCAATGCCATGGTGTTCGAACAAATTTTCACGAATGCCGTTTCGTCCTTGCGATATGTACAAATAAATGTACTTCCTACTCATTTTCGGAAGGACATTATGAGTGCAATCCCACGCTGGCATACCGAAATCAAGCAGAACACTCTCACCCTTTTCATTTTTCCCAAACAGATCTAAGTTTTTTACGTTGTCAAAAATTTGATCAACTGTGTACGTCGGTTGTCTAGGCATATTTGTAATTCAGTTTTGTCACAGTTCGAAGTTCAGTTGTTCTAATCGTAAGATTTCAATAGAGGTATAGGCCTCACGACGCTTAAACAACAGAAAATAAATATTAGGAAATATGAGATGCAATAGAGCAATAAACAATATAATGCTTCCTCTAATACAGTTATCCATGAAGTGGTTAATATACCTAATATACTAACCACATAGAATAAGGAAGAGGAACATGAGGAAACTTTTCACTCGAAAAAAAAAAGCGAAAAAACAAGTGCTTCCCTTTCGGTTTGAAAAAAAATAATCGAAAATGCCTTTTTCAAATTTTCGTCTCAGACGTACGGAAAGGGTCGAAAAAGGGGTATTTTTTCAAATTTCGACTGAGGTCGGATTCGATGGCGGCTTTGTGTTTAGGACCGAAAGTTACGTCCGTATTTACTCGCCGTTCACGCATGCACAGTTAGCGTTTTATTTTTGGCGGCCGATAACTCGAGAACGGGACACGTACTTGCGAGTGACATCGCGTTCGACTCGGTTCGAGACGGACTTGCCATCGCCCGCTCGGAGGGAAGTGAAACGGTTCCTGTTGGGGGTGGTCAGGGGAGTGGCTTTTTTCTCTTTTTCTCCTGACCAGCCCGAGCGTAGGGGTACAAACGATTTTAAGAGGGTACAAACGAAGTAATCAATCTTACTAAGGGGTACTGTTGTTTTCAAGTAGGTACAAACGATTTCGTGAGGGTACAAACAATTTTAAGGAGGTACAAACGAAACTATCAATAACAGGAAGGCGTGATATCGTTTTCAAGGCGGTACAAACGATTTGGTAGGAGCACAAACGATTTTATGTAGGTACAAACGATGTAATCAATCTTACGAAGGGGTACTATTGTTTTCAAGTCGGTACAAACGATCTCGTAGAGGTACAAACGATTTTAAGAAGGTACAAACGAAATTAGCAATCTTACTAAGGAGTACTGTTGTTTTCAAGTGGGTACAAACGATTTTGGGACAAACAAACTATCTATAACAGGAAGGCGTGATATCATTTTCAAGGCGGTACAAACGATTTGGTAGGGGCACAAACAATTTTAAGTAGGTACAAACGAAGTAATCAATCTTACGAAGGGGTACTATTGTTTTCAAGTCGGTACAAACGATCTCGTAGAGGTACAAACGATTTTAAGGGGTACAAACGAAATAAGCAATCTTACTAAGGGGTACTGTTATTTTCAAGTGGGTACAAACGATTTCGTAGAGGTACAAACGATTTTAAGGAGGTACAAACGAAACTATCAATAACAGGAAAACGTGATATCGTTTCCAAGGCGGTACAAACGATTTCGTAGGGGTACAAACGATTTTAAGAGGGTACAAACGAAACTATCAATAATAGCAAGGCGTGATGTTGTTTCCAAGGCGGTACAAACGATTTCGTAGGGGTACAAACGATTTTAAGGAGGTACAAACGAAATAAGCAATCTTACGAAGGGGTACTATTGTTTTCAAGTCGGTACAAACGATTTCGTAGAGGTACAAACGATTTTAAGTAGGTACAAACGAAGTAATCAATCTTACGAAGGGGTACTATTGTTTTCAAGTGGGTACAAACGATTTCGAAGAGGTACAAACGATTTTAAGTAGTTACAAACGAAGTAATCAATCTTACGAAGGGGTACTATTGTTTTCAAGTGGGTACAAACGATTTCGAAGAGGGACAAACGATTTTAAGTAGGTACAAACGAAGTAATCAATCTTACGAAGGGTACTGTTGTTTTTCAAGTCGGTACAAACGATTTCGTAGAGGTACAAACGATTTAAGTAGGTACAAACGAAGTAATCAATCTTACTAAGGGGTACTGTTGTTTTCAAGTGGGTACAAACGATTTCGTGGAGGTACAAACGATTTTAAGGAGGTACAAACGAAACTATCAATAACAGGAGGGTGTGATGTCGTTTCCAATTCGGTACAAACGATTTCGTAGGGGTACAAACGATTTTAAGGAGGTACAAACGAAGTAATCAATCTTACGAAGGGGTACTATTGTTTTCAAGTCGGTACAAACGATTTCGTAGAGGTACAAACGATTTTAAGTAGGTACAAACGAAGTAATCAATCTTACGAAGGGGTACTATTGTTTTCAAGTGGGTACAAACGATTTCGAAGAGGTACAAACGATTTTAAGTAGTTACAAACGAAGTAATCAATCTTACGAAGGGTACTATTGTTTTCAAGTGGGTACAAACGATTTCGAAGAGGTACAAACGATTTTAAGTAGGTACAAACGAAGTAATCAATCTTACGAAGGGGTACTATTGTTTTCAAGTCGGTACAAAACGATTTCGTAGAGGTACAAACGATTTTAAGTAGGTACAAACCAAGTAATCAATCTTACGAAGGGGTACTATTGTTTTCAAGTGGGTACAAACGATTTCGAAGAGGTACAAACGATTTTAAGTAGTTACAAACGAAGTAATCAATCTTACGAAGGGGTACTATTGTTTTCAAGTGGGTACAAACGATTTCGAAGAGGTACAAACGATTTTAAGTAGGTACAAACGAAGTAATCAATCTTACGAAGGGTACTGTTGTTTTCAAGTCGGTACAAACGATTTCGTAGAGGTACAAACGATTTGAAGTAGGTACAAACGAAGTAATCAATCTTACTAAGGGTACTATTGTTTTCAAGTGGGTACAAACGATTTCGTGGAGGTACAAACGATTTTAAGGAGGTACAAACGAAACTATCAATAACAGGAGGGTGTGATGTCGTTTCCAATTCGGTACAAACGATTTCGTAGGGGTACAAACGATTTTAAGGAGGTACAAACGAAGTAATCAATCTTACGAAGGGGTACTATTGTTTTCAAGTCGGTACAAACGATTTCGTACAGGTACAAACGATTTTAAGTAGGTACAAACGAAGTAATCAATCTTACGAAGGGGTACTATTGTTTTCAAGTGGGTACAAACGATTTCGAAGAGGTACAAACGATTTTAAGTGAGTTACAAACGAAGTAATCAATCTTACGAAGGGGTACTATTGTTTTCAAGTGGGTACAAACGATTTCGAAGAGGTACAAAACGATTTTAAGTAGGTACAAACGAAGTAATCAATCTTACGAAGGGGTACTATTGTTTTCAAGTCGGTACAAACGATTTCGTAGAGGTACAAACGATTTTAAGTAGGTACAAACGAAGTAATCAATCTTACGAAGGGGTACTATTGTTTTTCAAGTGGGTACAAACGATTTCGAAGAGGTACAAACGATTTTAAGTAGTTACAAACGAAGTAATCAATCTTACGAAGGGTACTATTGTTTTCAAGGGGTACAAACGATTTCGAAGAGGTACAAACGATTTTAAGTAGGTACAAACGAAGTAATCAATCTTACGAAGGGTACTGTTGTTTTCAAGTCGGTACAAACGATTTCGTAGAGGTACAAACGATTTGAAGTAGGTACAAACGAAGTAATCAATCTTACTAAGGGGTACTGTTGTTTTCAAGTGGGTACAAACGATTTCGTAGAGGTACAAACGATTTTAAGGAGGTACAAACGAAACTATCAATAACAGGAGGTGTGATGTCGTTTCCAATTCGGTACAAACGATTTCGTAGGGGTACAAACGATTTTAAGGAGGTACAAACGAAGTAATCAATCTTACGAAGGGGTACTATTGTTTTCAAGTCGGTACAAACGATTTCGTGGAGGTACAAACGATTTGAAGTAGGTACAAACGAAGTAATCAATCTTACTAAGGGGTACTGTTGTTTTCAAGTGGGTACAAACGATTTCGTGGAGGTACAAACGATTTTAAGGAGGTACAAACGAAACTATCAATAACAGAAGGGCGATGTCGTTTCCAAGGCGGTACAACACGATTTCGTAGAGGGTACAAACGATTTTAAGAGGGTACAAACAAAATAAGCAATCTTACTAAGGGTACTGTTGTTTTCAAGTGGGCACAAACGATTTCGAAGAGGTACAAACGAAACTATGAATAATAGGAAGGCGTGCTATCGTTTTCAAGACGGTACCAAATGATTTTGAAGAGGTACAAAACGGAACACTCAACGAAAGGCGGCTAAGTTACGCAGTTTGAAGTTTTTCATCTATGCACTATTTGCGCTCCCTGAAGGAACAAACCAATTAAAATCGGTACAAACGGGTACAAAGCGGATACAATCGAATTAAAAAAAAAAAAAATACATTGCGTGAAATGAGTTGCCAGTAATTTTTCCACCCCTTGTCATTTCCGCCCCATTAAGTTCTAGGCCAAATAAAAAGCGGTACAAACGGGTACAAACAGGGTACAATCGAATGCATAATGAAGAAATGCAATTGCGTGAAGTCAGTTGCCCGTCATTTTTTCACCCCCTCTGCCATTTCCTCCCCTTTAAGGTACAAACGAAATTAAATGCGGTACAAACGGGTACAAACCGGGTACAATCGAATGAAAAAAAGGAGAAGTCGGTTTCCGAAGTTGGTTGCCAGGTTCACACAGGTTCCGACCGCGTGATTTCTGTCCTCAAAGAAATAAAATGCTATGAGTTGAAAATTAAAGGGAAAACCGATATGTTTTTTGGTGTGCTAAAGACGATTCCGAGGTCAGAATTCATCCATCACCCTTAGATTTTGACATAACCTCAAAATTACACTTTACAAATACATTAAAAATAAAGACCCACAAAAAAAGACCTTACTTGCATTACGTATTTAGTTGTGCTAAAATAATATTTTACAATAAAAATGAGTTTTGGTTGTCCACTTTTTTCTCTAGCATCCCCATTTACCCCCCCCTCCCAGGGGGGTTGAAAGTTCATTTCTTTCTTCGGTGCTCTAAAACTGTTAATATCGATAAAAACTTATTTCAATCCCCTAATCGCCCCCAAACCCACCCCAGTACCTTATTACACCTCCCAAAGGGTCAAAAATTCATTTCTTACACACATTCAAAATTAATACATATCCCCAGGTATTCTCACAAAGTACAGGTTTACAGTTAAAGCACAATCGGGGTGCTTTATTTTTTGTGAGCTCTCGCCTCTCACAATCGGGGTGTTGGGGAATCGGGGGACTCAAAAAAAAAGCACCCCGATTGTGAGAGGCGAGGGAACTCACAAAAAAAACACCCCGATTGTGAGAGGCGAGGGGACTCACCCAAAAAAAGCACCCAGATTGAAATGAATTGAAAATTTGTAACACACCAAAAAACATACCGTATGGTACCTCAACTTTTAACTACAAGACTTTTTTTTTGTGGGCCAGTATAATTTCATGTGTGGATTGCAGACGGTATGGATGGAGCTCCAAGTCATTCTTCAAAATTCATTGACACGTTGTATAGGGCAGATACACTTGTTGGCTCAAATGGCTAATTGATATTCTTCGATTTTCCGTTATCACTTGCCTAACCATTTCAAAGTTTTCTCCTGTCCTTACTCTGAGCCTGCCACTTCTCTGTTTCCGATTGATGCTTCCAGTTTGCCGGGTACAGATTTAGGAAACGTTTTACTGACCGGCGAAAATGGTTGAAATGAATAACTGCGCCTGGAAAAACTTTCTTGAAATCCTCATATGCAGCTTGATTGAATATATACAGTTTCCATTGATTCTACTGCCATTTCTAAATTAGATTATAAGTGAAAATTGTGATAACCACTTCAAAAGTTTGACAACAAGCTCCGCCTTAGTCGAGCTCCGACATAGTCGCTATTTCCATATTATTATTATTATTATTATTATTATTATTATTATTATTATTATTATTATTATTATAATTATTATTATTATTATTATTATTATTATTATAAAAAAGTACAGAGTTAAGGTACAAAACCTATAAACTCAACAAAACTTATCTAAACGAAGAAAATGTAGTGAGAGGAGATTACAATACATTAATAATACATGGATGTACATTTATACATTAAAAATAAGCTCATCAATTCTATTTTTAAATACATTAAGTGAAGAAGAACACACAATCTCATTTGGCAAATTATTCCAAGTAATAAACACACGATTAGAAATGAAAAACTGTTTACAAATATTCCTAAAATTTTCCCTAACAAGTTTAAATTCATGTCCTCGAAGTCGAGGATCAGTATTTAACTGAAATAAATGCTTTAAATCAACTGAAAACATGTTGTGAAGAATTCGATAAGTCAATATTAAATCACCCCTTTGCAGTCTTTTGCACTCAGGAATCAGTTCAAAAATACGCAGTCTCTCTTCGTAAGTCGGTCTTAGTCTTCCATAGGGTAGTCTAGTGGCAGCACTTTGCACTTGATCAATTTGATTTTTTTCTCGAACGAATTGGACTCCATACACCAAAACCATATTCCAATATCGGTCTAATTTAAGTCTTGTATAAATTCACTGTAGTTGCCGTATCTGGAGACGAAAAAATTCTTCGAAATTGGTGTATTATACCAGTTGCTTTTGTACAACTCGAATTTATATGGTGTGACCACATCAGGTCACTAGAGATTGTAATTCCAAGGTCAACTTGTGATGTTACAACAGGCAAAGCAGAATTGTTTATTGAGTAGACCCTAAGTGGATTAGAGCGTCCAATATGAAGAACTGAACACTTGATGGGGTTGATTGGTAATAACCAACTAGTGCATTGCACTAGTTGAACATTACAGAACAGCTACATTGAAGTGAATAACCCAAGTCCGAAGAATATAACAAAAATAGCAGAGGGCCCAAAACCGACCCCTGTGGAACGCCACTCACAACATTTAATAAACGTGAACTGCAGTTTCCCACCTACACGCTAAAGTTTCTTCTCAAGAGGAAATCTTCAATCCAGCTAAGCAGTCTTCCACGAACACCGCAATAATATAGTTTACTGACTAACCTTCTGGCTGGGACTTTGTCAAAAGCTTTGCTGAAATCGAGATAGATGACGTCAATTGGTTCGGAACGGTCAAGAGCCTTTGTCCAGGTGTTAAGACATTCAAGGAGGTTACTCGTCGTTGAACGGCCAGGCAAATAGGCATATCTCTCGTCCATAACCAGATTTAATGACGTTCTTTTTTAATGGCTCGTTATTTCTTTAATTATTTCGAAAATTTGGTTTAAAATCTCATATTTTATAACACAAATTGTATTATCTACCAAATGAGGCGCCATTGCAAAGAAAACGATTCAAGAAGTAACCAGGAAGTTCACGAAGACGACCACATTTCAAGTGGGACCGTTGATCCATTTAGGTCACTATGTAAGAAGAAGTGCAAATGATGAAATGTAAATGCGTTTTTACAGTACAAGAATTTTTTGTATTTTTCTTTCAATTTCCCCGAAAACTCTGCTATGCACTATAAAAAGGACGCGGCTGGGCGAGAGAAAGAACATTGCCCTAAATTACTCTTGAATTTGGCCCTTGAAGGAACTCGGATAAACTGTACACCAATTGAAAGCTAATGTCGAGAGAAATTCAATTAAATAAATTCCTGACTGAGTCCAATACATATAATAGACACGCTCGTTCTTTGTTGCTAGCTGTATGTCATATACCTAGGGTGTACTGACGAAATATAATAAGATTGAAATCTGAATATACGACTATATACTTTTGACATGCGAGCAAAAAAGAACGGGGATATATTTCTCGCTTTGTCTGAGCTTGGCGGTCAGTGCATGTTAATGTTAATGTCTAGTCACATTAACATGCACTATAATAGAGGGCAATTAATTTGGATCGCCACAGAAAATTGACATGTTATTCAATAGGTAGTAATAATCATCATTTACAAAAATATGTTAAACAATTAATTAATAGCTCTTACAACGTGTGTTTCACAGATATAAGCAATAAAGGAACCGATGCAGTAGTTTTTTGTGTTTATTTTTGACAACAAAAAGTAACTTCACAGTTTGTTAAAAAATACGCATATTGCCGACAATATTATTTTAATAATACAAGGTGTTCCGAAATAAAAAAAATACAGGGTGTTCCATTAAAAAAAGTCATGTTAACTAAACAGCTGCTACATTTTTCCTTCAATTGTGTATCTGTCAACATGTTCTGAAATTTCATAAAAAATTAGTGACCCCTGTAAAATATTTGTTTTATAGCTTTAAAAATAACGGAGATCAGAGGGTGGAAATTCTCACAAACTCACCCTGTACTTACATAAATACTCTTGTACGCATATCCCCACCCCTATGTCTCTGTTGTACAACTGAAAGTAAGTTGTGAGTTGTATAATTTAATCGAGTAAAATCTTTCTGGAAATATATAAGGAAAACGATTACTTAATCCTTCATTAAATGTGCCCTTTTCGAATAATGATACCTTGTTACAGTGCTGAAGGAGATAAAAGTGATAGGGAAATCGAAGACATGGAGTTGTACGATGTGCCATTTGAAAAAAAAACAACACCGGAAGATAAATGTAATTGCTCTGATAAAAATTCCCCAGACGAGTCGGAAGTAAGTATTTTTTTAAAAACTTCCCATTACCCGCTCTGTGATCTGAATGCCCAAACGAAGTTCGGATTCGACAAATGCAAAAAGTTCGTATACAAACCGATAACCGAAATGGAAGAAGCCTACTATGCTTCCGGTCAACAAATCAGAAATAGTCAAGGCACAGGGAAGAGCACTAGAAGTCCAGGGATGGGCGCGCCCCTCTCGTTAAACGTGACGGCAAACTATACCAAATACGAATTGACCGGTCTAAAGCCCTACAGCACGTACGTTTTCTACATCAGCGCGTGCAATAAGGCGGACAAGTGCGGACCGGTGAGGCAGGAGTTTAGTCGAACGAAGAAGAAAACGGACGCCGACAACGTCGATCCCATAGATGTGAATGTAAGCCACAACGGAGTAACCATCAAATGGATAGAGCCGACGAGTCCCAACTCGATGATACTTTCGTTCAACATCGAATACAACAAGATAGACGTCGAACATTCGAAACCGATGACGGAGTGTTTATCGAGAAATAAACGACACGTCAGCAACAAATTGACCCTGGCCAACTTACAGCCCGGAGAATATAGTACTCGCGTGCAAGCGGTTTCGCTAGCCGGCCCTGGAAAATTCAGTGAATACAAGGCGTTCACCGTCGACGCCCCTGCCGGAGACGTCAAGTGGGTCGTGCCGGTGATAGTAATGACCTTCATGATCATAATTGCTGCCGTCGCGCTGTACATGTGGTACAAGAGGAAGCACAAATTGGACAACATCCACCTGATAGCGACGATCAACCCCGACTACGACGGGGTCATGTATGTGGAGGACGATTGGGAGATCGACAGGAACGACATAGACCTCCAGAACGACCTCGGTCACGGCACCTTCGGCACAGTTTACTGCGGCACGATCAAATCGCGGAACATCTCCTGCGCGGTGAAAACGGTCAACGAGAACATCAGCCTCCACGAACGGATGGAGTTCCTCAACGAAGCTTCCGTGATGAAGGCATTCAGCAATTCCCACCACGTCGTCAAGCTGCTCGGCGTGGTGTCGAGGGGTCAGCCGCCGTTGGTTGTCATGGAACTCATGGAGAGGGGCGATCTGAAGAAGTACCTCCGTCGGACGAGGGACTCATCGCAGAATATCACCGCCAACGAGATATACAGGATGTCCATCGAGATAGCGGACGGTATGGCGTACCTGTCCGCGAAGAAGTTCGTCCACAGGGACCTGGCCGCCAGGAACTGCATGGTGGCCTACGATCGCACCGTCAAGATAGGGGACTTTGGCATGGCGCGAGACATCTACGAGACTGACTACTATAGAAAAGAGACCAAAGGACTGTTACCGGTAAGGTGGATGGCGCCGGAAAGCCTGGCCGACGGGATTTTCTCCTCCGACTCGGATGTGTGGAGTTACGGGATAGTTTTGTAGGAGATCGCCACCCTTGCTGAGCAACCATATCAAGGTGAGCGAATTAATTTTATTAATGTTTATTTTTTTAAATGAAAAACGCATTGTGGCCCGCGATACTCATTGTATTACGACAAGTACAGTATTTATATTTTGACACCTACTTACGGGCGTCATTAAAAACCTCCGACGCCTCCATTTTTTCCGGAGCCGGATATCTGATATGCAGTGACACGGATGACTAATCTAGATGGCAAAAGTTATGATGCATAATGTGTAATTTAACTCCTCAATGTGAAACGTTGTCATTCAAATTAATACAATTGTGATGCAATATATAAACCCTTCATTACTTAGTTATCCCTATGTCGACTATATATTTTACCAGAAATAACAGGTGTCCGGTACATTTATTAAAAATGGCGGATGCGCCGGCACAATTTTTTAAAATGGCGTTAATTTCCGATGTTAATTCCCTAGTTAGTCAAGTAAAACCATCTAGTTAGCCGTGCTTAGCGATTTGAAATAAAAGTTTTATCACACTGACCATGGATCACTATGGAAAACAAATAAAATAAATAATCATTTGACATTTTTTTTTACAAATAGAGAAAAAAGTTTATTACCGTTTTCATTTTTCCGTATTACAGGTCTGTCCAACGAACAAGTTCTACAGTTCGTCGTGTCGAAGGGCAAGCTGGAGCGGCCGCCCGAGTGCCCCGACCTCCTGTTCGAAATCATGGACGCGTGCTGGTGCTGGCGGCCGAACGACCGTCCTACCTTCGCCGACATCGTCGAGCGGCTGGAGGACCACGTCGGCCAGGACTTCAAGCTGGTGTCGTTCATCCACAGTCGCGAGGGTCTCGAGCACAAGATGACTCACGGCTGGGAGCGCGCCTACAACCCGCCCGCCCTCGGCATGGGTGCGCAAGAGCACGATCTCTACGGCGGCCACTACAACGTTTCCGACGAGGAGGTCAGCCTGTACGTCGGCGAGTCCAGCGGTCGTCCCAGATTCCTGCCGTCGTCGCTAAGCCAAAGGGTTTCCTCCAGTGATTTGTATTAGACCAAAGTGAGTAAGTTTTGGATTATTTCAACCAAAAATAAACAAAATAGACCAGTTTTAGGTTGTTTGGACTTTTTACAGATGATCCAGAACTTCAATGAAATGTCTCTGGAATAGCATAGGAAATAGTAATTTCGATATGCGCCAGCTGAAAAAGTTGAAAAATTTGTTATTAGACAAAATACAAAAGAAAAATCTCTAAAATATCTGCGTTTTTTATGCTTTCTTTTAGATAACTCGTGAACTTTTGCAGAAAAAAAGTTGAAGAGAGAAGAAAGTGTCATTAAATTTTATACAGTGTGTTGTTATTAAATTTTATATAGTGTGTTATGGTAGAAATTAAAAAAAAAAACGTAAAATATTGTTGCAAAAATATAAATAATTTTTTTTAAAAAGTTTTTTCACGAATTTTTTTCGACGACGTATTATACATACGAGCTTCAGATCATGGCTCATAAAACTTTTTGATTTGACTTCCAAATTTTATAGTCAAAAAAGCCTTGAGCAACCAGGATTTCTTGTTTACGTATAAAAGAGCTTTCAAAGTTTCGAACCCTTTTTTTTTAATTTAATACTTCCACTCTACTATGTGGATATGGAAGTAATTCCATATCATCTCCATCATTTAGCCAGCATCAGGGTTCAATCAGTGAAAATCAAAATAAGCCAAAAAAATAAAGAGAGGAAAGCACAAAATGCAATAGTATTTAAGGAGAGCTGAAGTGTAAATGACGATGTATCAAAGTGACACGTGTGCAAAGGCGTGTTGTTGTGTAAGCCTTTTACGCAGATTCGCATTTTCTGCGCAAAACTAACAAGCAAAGTGACGGAATCGTCCCTCTCCGATTTTCATAAAATTTTAGGAGGTTGTAGAGCACTTAAAATTTAGTAACGCGTATTTTTATTTTAGCTGTTGATAAACGGTCTAAGGGGGCGAAACTGACCCTCGAAGTTATCTCCCAAAAACTTATTTTCTGTTATATTTCTGGAACAAGAAGAGTTATCGAGTTCGTTAAAAAAAAACATTGATCCATTACATTAGTTTTACATTTTGGATGAGACAAAAGTCAGTGTCGCGCCCGAGGAGTTGTTAGAGGAAGAAAAATATATGTACATGTTTTACATTACAGAAAACAATTCGTTTATATGAATTTCCATATCTCATTTTATTAATATGTTCTAAAATTATTATTGCAAACAAAATCCAAAGACTTCATATGTAGGTATATTTGGTGAGCAAAAAACTACACATTGTAATCATTAGACAATCAAACAGTAAATCTAAATATTATAATTAATACGACAGGAATGAGTACCTGAAAACTAATAGTTAGGGGTTGATAATCTGCACAGTCGTGCTAGTTCATAAAGAAGTGTTGTATGCATAAATATTTTTTACACCATCCACATCTTATGGCCGGTGCCCCATAGATATTGCAGGGTGACAACTGCGATGAAATAAGTCATATACTGGTGTTACAAGGGTCGTTCGAAAGGACGTTCTTGAAGGTAATCGTTCTTGTACTAAGCATACTTAATGAACTCTTTATACCTTGGTGAAGAAAACAGGAGATGTGTTAAGCCTTGAATGTATCTGTGATATTGGAATATTAAATGCTGAGTAAAAGTATCTGATAACTGACGAACGAATTGTTTCCAAAAACGGAAACCAAATACATCCAGGGGCTATATGAGACCAGTGGCACCTTTTGGAATTGTCTTAACTGTAACTACCTGAGCAAGTGGCATAGCATCTTCGACATCTTCAGGAAGTTGACCTGACCAAGAGTTCATTAATAAAAATGTCTCTTGGTCGATAAGAGAAGCATATACGTGAGTGGTACACTCTGTTACTAACTGTTTTATTATTTTGCCGGATTTCGTGGCCATAATATAAACATTTGGTGGATTGAATACGATTTGTTTGACCAATAGTCTCAAACGTCTACTTGCCTCCTTCAAGTATACTAACAATGGGGACAGTAACTTTCCAGATGCAGATATTGTAAGCCGAAATGGTGTAATTATGGTTGCTGCAACTGACTGAACTACAACTCCTACCTTCCCGGATCCACGTTCGGCCAGTGTTCAACCACTATACGTTTCTATATTTAACCCATTTTGGTCGCTATTATAAACCATATGCACGTATTAACCTGTGTATACTTCTAACGAATGCTATGCTTTCTGCAGCAATATCTACGGCACCTGCAATTTGACGTCTTGTTCTCAATGTTATAATCTTTCGGGAAACAGTATTATGATACGAGAAACTATATTGTGAGTTTTAAGACGTTACCAACGTGTCGCTGTCCCATGGTCCTGTTGCCATCGTGGTCCCATGGTCGCTGTCCCATCTCTTCAACCCATTTCCAGACCCCCCCTAAGCCACCCATTTGCATTTACGACGAGTTTTGCATGAGTTGACCTCTGTTGGGCGGATCCATTGATTCTAATGCTGCCTAATAAATTGGTATGAGTTGCCACAACTTATTTTCATCCTTTGACAACTCAAGCATCCCTCTAGGCCACACCTACTCTGACCCCCACTCACCCCCTCTGGTTCCGCCCCTGTAGAAGGCTGCGTGGGATGTCGTTTTGTCTCGAATTCCTGTCATGGTATTACTTAAAGGCTTTCGAAGTTGGCGGAACACACTGTGGACGGCCGATTGAGCGCCAAAAGTGATATTCCAACTTCAACCCACCCCCTGAAAATTTGCCGCCCTAAGGAGTTGTAAGCAGGTCTTAATGCACGGGGTGACTCAGAAAGCTTTCCTGGGGATGCGTAAACTTATTTTGGCACCCCCAAGTCGTTCGCCTCCTTCAAATTCTCTTTTTAGTCCCATCACCCTCTTTTTTTTGACCACTTCCAAATCATGTTTGAATAGATGAAAATTCCTGAAAGAGGACTCATTGGGTAGGCGGAACCTTCCTTTACGTATGTGAATCGACAATCACCAAACTCGCGAGAGATGCTTGGTACGTGCGACAATTTTACGAGCATGTTTGGGTGGCCTACTTCGCAGGCGCTAACTCAGTCGAGGCTTCATGAACCTAAGTCACTGTGAACACTTGCCGCGTGTACCAAGCATCTCTCGCGAATTTCGCTATTGTCGAATCACACAAGTGCAAAGGAAGGAGTGGGGGTGGAGTGGAGATGAAATGCCACATTTGAAGCTCAATCATCCATTCACAGTGGCTCCCGTCAACTTCTAGAGCCTTCAAGTAATGGTATGACATGAATTCGAGACAAGTAGACATCCCACGCAGCCTTCTACAGGGGTGGAACCAGAGAGGGTGGGTGTGGCTTAGAGGGGTGCTGGGGCTATTAAAGGGTGAAAGGGTTTACCGTTTTATTATGGTAAGCGAGTTGTGGCACCCCACACCAATTTATTAGGCAGCATTAAGATCAATGGATTCGCCCAACAGCGGTCAAACCACGCAAAACCCTGCGTAAATGTAAAGGGGTATCTTAGAGGGCCTGGAAATGGGTTGAAGAAGTAAGACAGCGACCAAATACACAAAACTTATTGATGAGGTTTTAATGTGTACTGGGATGGAGTCTTTACCTGACAGCGTCATTCTTAGTCCATCCTGTATGTCTCTGAAATTGCCGTCGAAATCTTGCGAATTCAAATTTCAACATTGGGTTGATTTTTGGGGTGTGGACGACGAACTGTTTAAGTCACAGCATAGCGCTTTCGTGGCATTCAAACCAACCCTATAGGCGACCGAAAATTAAAAACCGCAAGTTTCTAACTCAAATAGAATGCAAATGGCGCTAATATAAAAAGTGTTACGCTAATTTTGACGAGCAGTTTATCTTTGAACTGGATTATGCTTAAACATTGAACCACACATCACTTTCTTCAGAAACGTGGTTCAACGTTTTAGCATATTCCAGTCCAGATATTTAAGCTATAGCGTTAATGTCTGCAATGTCAAAAATTGGCCCGCACCTAAACATAAATGGTCGCCACTCATAAGTGGTTTATTATAAAAATAATAAAGGGTTTGTTTTGAACTGCCAATATACAGGGTAAGTCAGAAAGAATGGGACAAGTCTAAACTAGAGATACTAGACACCAGAATATTATGATTGAGCTCAACATGCCTTATACCAATGTCGTTAGTTTAAGAGATACAGCGTATTCAAAGTTTAAATTTTATTTTGAAATTTCTCAATAATTAAGAAAGTTTTGATAGTATAAATCTAAATTGGGTGTTTTTTTGGTGTGAGAATTACGAATTTTAAGCTTATTTTTACGTTACTTCTAGAGGGCGCTAGTTTTACCGTTTTATTTTGGTAAATTAAAACATTTTTTTTTATCCGTTGAGTCGTGCATGAAACAAGCCGAGAATTGTTAAATAAGCCAATAAGCCTAAAATATAATAAAAGCCTAAAACAAAAGCCTAAATAAAAGCCTAAAAGAACGCTCAATTCTACAGAGAAAAGGTACTCTTGTCGAGGTCATCTAAATCTATCGGTTTTTAAGTTATTTGCATTTAAAAGGTTCGATGTGAACACACCTGAGAGGCAGTCGGTCATAGATCTGACGCTCTGTTCCACAGAGCTACTCTCTCAGGTTGTGTCTTGGAAAGTGTCTTTGGAAGTATCTTTATCCGACCACAGACACATCTTCTTTGTGGTTGGATTCATCCAACTCATCGAAAACGGATATAGGAATCCTAGGGCCACCCAATGGGACCTCTATTTAGAGGACCATAAAGGGAGGCTAATAGGAATTCCATCCCGATACGAAAGCGAGGCAGACGTTGAGGTAGTGCTAAACCGCCTCAACTCAGCCATCGTCGAATCGTTTGAAGTCAACTGTCCTTTAAAACAAAGGACTAGTTCCAGCAAAACACCCTGGTGGAATTCCCATGTCGAATCTCACAGGAGGAAGGTTCGTAAGCTTTTTAATAAAGCCAAACGGACCAAAAATCCCAACCACTGGGAGGATTACAAATCCGCCCAGAGGTCATATAAAAGGTCATTCGTGACTCGATTAGGGATACCTGGCGGGCCAGCTGTGAGGACATCATCCAACTGCCCTCAGCAGCCAGGCTGAGCAAGGTAATAACTAAAGATCCGGGAGCAAAGTTGGGCGCAGTGTCTCTCCCTGACGGAGGATTCACATCTTCGGCTGGATAGACGCTCCCAACACTTGCTCTCAGTTCATTTCCCGGGATCTACCGGGACAATGGCAACAGAGGATGACAGTAGTGGTCCAATGACAGTGGACTACAGGACGTCCTCCAAAGTTGTCACGTACGAAAGGCTAAGATGGGCTATCCAGTCTTTCATGCCTTTTAAAAGCCCTGGTGAGGACGGCATATTTCCGGCCCTTTTGCAAAAGCGGCTGGATGTGCTCGTACATCACCTATTGCGTATATTTCGCTTCTGTCTGGCTCGAGGCTACATACCTGTTGCCTGGAGGTCTGTCCGTCACTATTCATCCCAAAACCAGGGAAAAATGATTACACCTAAATAAAATTGTTTCGGCCAATAAGGCTTAGTAGTTTCCTCTTGAAGGCGCTAGAAAGGCTGGTGGACCGTTACCTCAGAGAAGGGATTCTGGTGCAACAACCGTTGCACACCCTTCAATATGCCTACCAGGCCGGAAAATCCGTTGATGCGGCTCTTCATCACCTCGTAAACAGGATAGATGGGGTGCTGTATCGAAAGCAATCCGCCCTGGGTATGTTTATTGATAACGAGGGAGCCTTTGACAATACCTCCATCAAATCAATGTGCCGGGCGCTGGGGGGGGGGGGGAGCCGAGCCGTCGATAGTACGGTGGGTCGGCTCGATGCTCTCCCATAGCAAGGTCATTGAAGACTGGCTGGTGATACAGCGGAAGCGGTTGTATCGCGAGGTTATCCCCAGGGGGGTGTACTATCACCTCTTCTGTGGTGCCTCGTAGTTGACAGCCTCCTGCAAATGTTGGACCGACTGGTCCAACATTGGCTTCTATGCCCAAGCTTATGCGGACGATCTCGTCATTTTATTACAGGAACACAAAATCGATGTTCTTGGGGGCATCTGGCAGAGGCCCTCCAAGAGGTCGAAAGGTGGTGTCTGGAAGAGGGGTTAAGAGTTAACCCCGAAAAGGCTGACCTGGTTACTTTCACCAGGAAGCGTAAGTTGGGGCCTCTGCCAGAGATTACCCTGGCGGGAAAGGTCATCCCATACAAAAGCTCATCTAAGTACTTTGGAGTCACAATAGACTCCAAGTTGAACGGAACGAGCATATAGCAAATCGCACCAAGAAGGCTACCTCAGCCATATGGGCGTGTAGAAGAGCCTTCTGGTGTACGTGGGTACTAAGGCCGAGAATCCTTCATTGGATGTACACGGCCATAGTTCGCCCCGTTAATACCTATGGTGCCATCGTTTGGTATGGCGCCAGGAACAAGAAGGGATAAGGCTAGAAAGCAACTTGATAAAGTTCAAAGACTAGCCTGTCTAGGCATCACTAGTGCAATGAAGACAGCCCCAAGTAGGGCCATAGAGGTCCTCACGGGGCTGCCTCCTTTGCACTTGGTGATTGAACATGAGGCCATGAGGTCGGCTTACAGACTGACCGGACTTGGCCATTGGATAGGCGAGGAACAAACCACTGGCCACGCCACAATATGGAACAAGGCTACCAAAAACTGTCCAGTACTCCGTATGTTACAGGACAGTGTGGAGCCTACCATTTGTCCCAGTCCAAAACTAGGGATCCATATACCTAGTAGACTGGGATAATATAAATAATACTATATGCCAAAATGGAATCATCTGGTTTACAGACGGCTCCAAATTGGCGATAAGGCCGGAGCGGGAGTATGGCAAAACCACGAGGACAAAATTATCTTTTGCCCTCGGGTCATATGCTAGCGTTTTCCAGGCGGAAATATATGCTATCCTAGCATGCGGGATGGAAATCCTTAAAACGGCTCCAAAAAGGAGAACGATTCAAATATGCACGGACAGTCAAGCGGCCTTGATGGATATTGAATCCAACAAGGTCAAATCGCGACTCGTCCTTGACTGTAAAAAGATTCTAAATGATCTGGCCAGTTGTCCCGGGAAATGAGGAAGCCGACAGACTGGCCAGAGTAGAATCAATAGGGTACCCCATGGGACCTGAACCTATATTAGGGGTTCCCTATTCAATGAGGGGTTCAACCATGAAAGAGCTCCTAAATAAGGAGTTCGAAAAGTCATGGCAAGAAGCCCCGGGTATGAGGCAGGCGAAGATCCATATTATTGGGCCTTTGTTCAAATTAACTCAAAGTCTCCTAGGTATGAACCGAAGAGACATTAGAATGGTGACAGGACTCCTTACAGGCCACTGTTACCTTAAAAGGCACCTTCACATGATAAGGGTCATAGATGATCCTGAATGTGGATGGTACATGGAGGATGAGGAGACTGCATCTCACATCCTCACAGAATGCCCTGCAATTGCAAGGGTCAGAGAACGGCACTTTGGGAGCTGTGTTCTGAACCCAGAGGATGTTGAGTATTCACCCCAGGAAAATATGCGCCTTTGCGAGAGAGGTCGGCATACCTGGGTGAATACTCATGGAATGTGGGTGCACAATGGGCCCGTCAGGCGGCCTAAGTGCATGAGTTTTCCCGCCCACTTTTCTCTTTCATTCATTCATTCAAGGTTCGATGTATTGTTGATTTTTATACAGGCGCTGATATTGCTATATTTTTTCTAAGTAGGTTTGTATCAATTTTTTGTCAAATGTACATATCATTAAATTATTTTGATTGACCTCAACATGCTTTATACCAATGTCGCTGGTTTAAGAGATATAGCGTGTTCAAAGTTTCAATTTTATTCTAAAATTTTTCAATAACTGAGAAAGTATTGATAGTATAAATCTGAAAATTGGTAGTTGTATGTTTTATTTATTTTGCTTATTTTGACGTTGCTCCTAGAGGGCCGTAGTTTCACCGTATTATTTTGGTAAATTAAAACATATTTTTTTGATCTGTTGAGCCATGCGTAAAACAAGTCGAGAATCTAAAAGAACGCTTAAATCTACAGATAAAAGGTACTCTTGTTTAATTAAATCCTTCAAATTTGATCATATAGAGAAGTCCAGATGGTTTAGGTCTGGGCTTCTCGGTGGCCAAACAAATTCACTTCCACGGCCAATCCACCGATGAGGAAAATGTTCATGTAAATATTGGCGTACTGGCAAGGCAAAGTGTGGTGGCGTTCCGTCGTGCATAAACCACATGTGTTCTCTTAATGTGAGTGGTACATCTTCTAGGAGTTCGTTTAAATGATATTGAAGAAAGTTTAAGTATCGAGGTCCAGTAAGATTGAGTGGCAAATTCAAAAGGTCCAATGACAAAATTAGAAATTACACCACACCAAATGTTCACCTTAAACTCATGCTGAAAATGTCTTTCTTTTCTAGCATGTCGATTCTAGGAATCCCACAAATGATTGTTCCTTCAATTAAAAACTCCCCGTCTAGTAAATGTCGCTTCATCGTAAATAAAATCTTATTAAGAAAATCCGGGTGCTCGGTTTGCATATTTGGTAGAAACTGAACAAATCGTAGACGAGCTGTAAATCTTGAGGCAATAACTGCTGAACAGGAGTATAATGATACAGGAGTATAATAATGATGAGCATTTATTTTTCCAAAATTATACAAATAGACGATTGACTTAACCCCGTTGCAGCACTTAACACGAATTAAAATTTCATCTTCTTGGCCTGGGATTGTTTTCGGAGTACCATGGTTACTTTTTAGGCGCAAAGATCGAGTTTCGCCTAAGCGGTTGTAAATACTTATGAAAAGTTTATGATTAGGTTGCCTTCTACTTGTGTATAATTGTAGATATCTTCAGGCCGCCTCATGTCCGTTAAAATTTGCGTGAGGAAAAATACAAATCATGTCACGCATCTCACTGTTAGAAAACGATTATGTCGTGGAATTTTTTTATTACTAGCTAGTCTTCTTGCACAAATAATAACACCACAAAAAAAAAATGAAATGTACCTCTGACCAAACTTGGTGGATTATATGATATTTGGGGTCGCTGAATCCGAATCCGAAGTCCGTTTTGCCCCATCACGTCACAATTTTTTTCCTCAATAAGCTGCTGAAAAATGGCCAAAAAATGACAAAAAATACTCTAGAACCCAAACAAACCTCATAATTGTATTAAATCTCTAACTTACAACATGGATTATTGTTGCAAATTTTCATCATAATCAGATCATTACAATCAGACAGAGTTATATGACCTTGAATACAACAAACGTCATCGCTGAGTTCCGACGAGATTCTTTTTTAACCATAACCCCCCACGCTATAAATCCGATCGCGACCAAATTCAACAGCACTTGAAACCACATTAATTGTAATGTGCATGTCAATTTTCATCGAAATCCGATGAATAAAAATGCACTTATGGTGGGCCAAACGAAATTTAAGTTTTAAATCCTAACTACCCCGTAATCCATCGGGTCAGTCCTAAAATTTAACTGTAAGGAATACTTATGAGCAACAATATTTATGCAAAATTTCATCTCAATCCAATAATTACAACGCGAGTTATAATGCTTTAAAATCTGTGTACACACGAACGTACATACTTATGTACGTACATACGTACATACTTATGTACGTACATACATATGTACATAGTGCGTGTAAATATGGCTAGTATTTACTAAATCTAGCTAATTCAGATGTCATGGAGGCTAAAGTTCGAACGAAGTACTTCGATCTGCGAGAGAATAAAGAACACATTAATCGAGAACTCCGAAACTTAAGAGGCAAAGGGATTCACAAGAATCAAGCACCAATGTCGTAGTGTTGTTGTGGGTTAATGGGGTTCTGGCCTGTGCTTTGACTTAGCTACCTAATTCCAGGCATGGATGTGTCTGAGATTCTGAGAGACTGTATCTGAGACACTGAGGTGTGTGTGTGTGTGTGAAAAAAATTGAAAAAACATTTTTTTTCTTTTTCAAATTCAAAGGGTAAAAGATGCCCAATTGCAAAAAAGTGAAAAAGAATTGAATTTTCCATTTTTACGTCAGTTACAGGGTGCTCAGAAACGTAAATTTTGCTCCTTTATTTTTTTTCTGAAATTTTGATCAAACGGTCTGGGGAAACAATTCGATAGATCGATCTGCCGATTTGCAGGACTATTGGGGGTTCACCGAGGTATAAAAATTCGTACAAACATTAGACTCCCCATCAATATTCGCAAATATGCGGTCGACTTAGCAAAACAGTGAAAAAAAGTGACTCTCACTTTTTTCAGGTTAATATTGAGGATGAAAAACCTTTTTTTCTCAAAAGACATGACATAGCCTTGTGGAATTTATTCCAGATTCTGAAACTGCCCTTCAATTTGTTATCCGATGACTGGTTGCTGAGATATCGATGGTTAAAGCCAAAAGGATCCTTTTGCATTCAAAGTCGGATATCTCCAGGACAAATCAACGTAGAGAAAAACTGGAAAAGGAAATTGATGCTGAATAAACAGGTTATCAGGTCTATATCATGGTTTCACTGTGAAAATTTTTTCCAAGCCCGTAGACCGAGAAAAAAAAACGCAAAAAATTTACAATTTTTTTTTCGTGTTATTCCTTAGAATTGCTCGATAACTGTCGCTCCCAAAAATGTTCGGCCAAGAGATCTAAAAACAAGAATCTTGGGAGCTTCAAAATGCTTTTTTTATCATCTCGATATGACCATTTTTCACATACATAGAGCCCTTCAAAAATCACTAAAAAACTCAACTCAAACAATTTTTTTTGCTCCCTTAATTTTTTGCAGTACCTACTTTATAATCCACCAAGTTTGGTCAGAGCTACGTTTCACTTTTTTGTGGTGCTGTGTAATCAATCAACACGCGCGCGAAATAATTTAATGACATGTAAATTTGACAAATATTGACACAGGCCTACTTAGAAAAAATATAGCAATATCAGCGCCTGAAAAAAAATCAACAAAATACATTGAACCTTTTAAATGGAAATAACTTAAAAACCAATAGATTTAGACGACCTAAACAAGAGTACCTTTTCTCTGCAGAATTGAGCGTTCTTTTAGATTCCCATTGTTTTACACATGGCTCAGCAGATAAAAAAATATGTATAAATTTACCTAAATAATACGGTGAAACTAGCGCCCTCTAGGAGCAACGTCAAAATAAGCTTAAAATTCGTAATTCTCTCACCAAAAAACATAAAACTACCAAGTTTCAGATTTATACTATCAAAACTTTCTCAATTATTGAGAAATTTCAGAATAAAATTTAAACTTTGAACGCGCTGTATCTTTTAAACCAGCGACATTGGTATAAGGCATGTTGAGCTCAATCATAATATTTTGGTGTCTAGTATATCCAGTTTAGTCTTGTCCCATTCCTTCTGACTCACCCTGTACAAGGTGTTCCAAAAGCATTATAAATTTAATAGAGTGTTCCTGGATCAAAATCATGTAGATTTAACACAATTTATATACGATTAAGCATCCCTGCGAAGTTACAGCCCTTGAAAGTTTTCATTTTTAATCTATTTTTATAAAATATTTCCGTCATATGTAGAAATAAACGTTTCAAATTTGGCATGAACGCTCATTCTTAGAATGCAAATAATCAGCTAGATTCTTGTCTATCATACTTAAGACTGAAGGGTAGTTAACCTGAAACTTTATTCGTTTTTGGGTCATAATTCTTAGACCAGACAAAATATCTTAAATTCTCTTATTTTTGTTCAAAGTTCTAAAAGTTAACCATTTTCTTGAAAAAATGCAATATATTGGATTTATTATTTTATGACCGTTTAGTTTTTCGATAAAAGGTGGCTACGGAAAACAAAAGCTCATATCTGCTTAATTCATGGAAGGTAGCCATTAATGTGACGGAAAAACTAACACATTATCAGCGGTTTCTTAAAAAAAAAACATAATTTGTTTTAAAAGGAAAGGTAATCTCTCAATTAGAAACATCGTACCAAGTAGTATGGTGAACTATTCGAGATCAGTTACTACAGGCATTCCATTCACAAAATGTTCACGCTTTTTCAACCAGCTGATTTGAATTTGACAGCAGCTTATGGTGAATAGTTGTTCCTTCAAAATCAAACAGATAATGAATTTTTAACAAAAATACTCTTTACGGATGAAGCAATTTTTACCCGCGATGATGTCACAAATAATCACAATGAACATTTTTGGGCGGAACAAAATCCTAAAATAATAAAAGAAGTAAGATATCAGCATAAGTTTTCAGTTAACGTATGGGCAGGTGTATTGGGTGAAATTTTAATTGGACCATTTGTTCTACCTAATAATTTAAGGTGCAGACAACATTTATAAGTCCTTCAATTTTTAATTGAAAATGATAAATACGCCTGGGGAACAAAAAAGCGGTGCAACTTTTATAAATTCGAAATTGTGAAATAATTTTTTTCATTCAAATCAATATAGGAGATTAAAATTAGCCTGCGTACAAAACTCTTAATGTTTGTAATATAATTTGCTGTAAATAATGCTCATTTAGCCAGACAATCTCAAAAAATTGTCTATTTTAATAAACATAGCTGAAATACACGTCACTGGCGTTTTAAAAATGTCAGAATTCAAAATGTCGTAAATCATTTTAACGACGTCGTAAAAATTTTATGGCACTGTGGACCGAATAAGTATTTAAGGAGTATTAGATACAAAGCAATCCAATAGTATATTGGATCGGCATTCGCTCGCGGATCGCGGCATCGCGTTGCCGGTTCTTCAGAATTTTCTTAAGTATAGTAATATACATAAAGTTGTTTTAATTTATAATTATTTTTTTCCAGCAATTTTAAACGCTTTATTTTAATGCTAACTAATAAATTTATATCTATGTATTTTTTTTTAAATACTTCCAAACTAGCTTTCTAAGAACGTCACGAACTAACAGTTTACTGAAGTATGAAGTATACTTGTATAGTGAGCTTAGCAATTTTAGAAAATATATCTGACAACCTTGCTTTTTTTCTATCTATTTTCAATTTAGAATGGAAATACAGTAAATTTTCTTCAACAGCAGCTTCCAGAACTTTTCGAAAGTAAAGATAGAGTTTAGAAAGTAAATGTGGAGCACCATAAATTTCCAGGGTGAACGATAGAATGAGGTGATTATGCTCCTGTCTACAATTTTTCTAAAGCAAACTATTTTTTTTTTTTTAAGGAACCGCTGCTAATTTTTTACTTTTTCTGTCACATTGACATCTTCCGTCCATTAATTAATTAGAGATAAACTTTTGTAGCCACCTTTTATCGAAAAACTAAATGGCCATAAAATAATAAAGACAATACCTTTAATTGCAATTTTCACGAAAACGGTTAACTTTTCGAACTGTGAACAAGAATACTATCCTTTTTATTTATTAATTATTTTGATATGATGTAACTAGGTTTAAGGTATTTTATCTTGTCTAGGAATTATGGCCCAAAAACGAATCAAGTTTCAGGTTAACCACCTCAGTTTTAAGTGAGATAAATAAAAATTTAGGTGATCGTATTCATCCTAAAAGTGAGCGTTCATGACAAATTGGAAACGTTTTTCTTTACACATGACGGAAATATTTCATAAAAGTAAATTAAAAATGGAAACTTTGAAGGGCTGTTGCTCCGCAGGGATGCTTAATTGTATATAGGTAAATTGTGTTTAACACGACATGAGTTTTCCTGATGAAAACCAGGTAAAATACAATCTAGCTATGATATAGCTCTTAGGAACACCCTGTATAAGGGTATACAGGGTGTTCCTAAGAGCTATATCATAACAGAGTATTCCTGGATGAAAATCATGTCGGTTAAACACAATTTACCTATATACAATTAAGCACCCCCTGCGAGCAAAACAGCAGTTTTTTTATGTTATTCCCTATAACATAAAAAAATTGAAATGGTCGAGCAACTAAAAATTCTTTTATTGGGTCACAATTTTGTTTGAATCTACAAAACCAATAATTTAAAAATATGTTAGATCTTTTCATAGAAAGGTAATACAAAGACATACTTTTGTTTCAGGAGAACTCTGGAACAATTCAAGTCTGATGCGATGTTGAACAGCCGTTACCGACAAAACCTTGGTGTTCGATGTTACTTGTTAATTGTATTACCTAAATGTGATATATACTATTAGTCATTATATTAGTGATTAGTAAGATTACCTAATTTTTTTAACATGTATTAGAGTAGATTCTTTTGTAACGAGAATCCTTATGATTTTCAGGACTTGTTACCATAATGTGCGGGACCAAGTGACAAAGTTTATAACGAATTACTTTGCAATAGTTTATTTTTTACCCCAAGACTGCCATAGTGTATAGAGGCTTCACTTTTATTTTCAATTTGGCTTCATTTTTTATGGTCTATAATAAAACTCATATTTTGAAAATACGTTTTTTCCTTCATTTTCGTGTTTTAATGTTCCCATTTATTCACAAATCGATCATGTACCTTTTGAAAACTTATTATTTATCATTTTGCACGCATTTTCCATACTATGGAAGTTTTACATTTGGTTTTCCATTTATATTATATATATTTAAATTTTCTGTCTAGGTTAAGCAAACGATAAAGTGCCTTAAAATGAATGAAATATACATCAATCAGACATGTTTAGTGCCACACGCATTTTAAAAGACATATAATAAAAAATTAAAACGAGATTAGTAAAAAAATGCATTTAAATATATTTTGTGAATAAATGGAAACAGTATTCTCATTTGAATGTTTACATTTAGACAACTTTCACACGGCAACCTATGTATAAAGTATATAGAAGGTTGTTATCACAAAATTCCCCTTAATATGGATCTAAAAAAGCTACTTTTATACTTTTCTTATCCGATATTTCTTTTGTAAAGGTTGTAACTAATAATTGTAAGCCTTATGTTACTTACACGAAATAATTTACTGTTAACACATGCCAAGAGTTCTACAATTTTAAAATGGGAACCTGTGATAGTAGAGTAAACACGTTAAAATTTTGCCCGTTTTTAAATTATCGCATTGTTGGCATGTGGGTCACTAATCAAAGATATTAAGACTCAATTGGCTTTTTAATTTTTTTATTACAGATAAATTCCATGGCGAAAACCGAACTGACGAGCTGTTTTCCCAAAACTATTAAATCAAAAGTTTTCGTCCTATTTTTTTTGCATAGACTGCTAAGGAAGTAGCCATTTTTTATTAGTATATTTTACTTAGTTAACCACAATGCTATAATCTTATACTAGGTCCAATTGATGATTCGGGTTTGTTACTAGATAATATTGTATACATGGTTTTTTACTATAATGCGTTTTTATTTAATGGTATGTTAGTTCTTAAGATGTCCTTAATACCTTTATTTATTCGATGTAGGATAATGTTTGTTATAATTAAGTTTTGCGTGAATCCACCAAATAATGAGGTTAAGTAGATTTGTTTTATTATAGTAAAGATAAATTAATAACTAGGGAAATATATCAAGCGCGTCAATTAATATTTAAATTTTGTTTAACATTACTAGTGTACATTTTTAACTGTTACATTGTATTGCCGTTGCTTGTAATTGAAAGGGTGTTTTTGTACAATGTATTTCAATGTGATAATGTGAAAATACTGTAACATTTTTTTTCACAGAATATATTTATATAACAAACGGATTTTAATATTAAAACTGTATGTACCTAATGTCTGAGAAATAATTCCTAACGAAAACATGATCTATGCGGTGTTACGATGTTATTATATTTTGTAAATGTTGTACAATAATAAATTTGATTTTGTAAGAAACAGAAGTGCCTTTTTACACGAAAAGTAATCAGTTCCTTACCGAGCAAAAAAATGGTAGAATGAAAGATGGTAGAATGACGAAAAGTCATAAACGGAAGACAAGAAATGAGCCACAGTTATGAGACAAGAAACGATATGACAAGAAACCTTAACCAGCTGAAAGTATACACACATTTACGCTTTAAATATTTAACAAATATTTAAAGAATGGCGTAAACCATGTTTTACTTTTAAAACCTCTGGTCAGATTTCTTACAAGTAGGGATGGCATCGATATAATGTCGAAGCAAGTATTGATATATTTGTATGTTTTTATTGCAACATAAGGGTTTTTATGTTGCACTCTAGAGAACGAAAGAGAACACATATTTTGTCTTAAGGGGGTAAATATAATTAGGTGGTCAAAAAAAATCGATTTTTTCTTTTTTTTCTCTAAAAAAGTGAGGAAATTTCCCGTAGAATACGCTCGTGAAAGTTTCAGAGCAAAATTCCAACTCATATTTTTTTTCGTCATTTTTCGAGAACGCCTTTTTCAGCACGCAGCAGGTATACGAGCGGTCGAAGTGAAAGTTTTGTCTATTGTGTCTTACTTTGAAATACCCTAAATTTGTATATCTGAGAGTATGATATACATATACATATACATATACATATAAATGTGTATATTGTGTGTATACATATATAGACATCCAAAAAAAAAACGTCATCAAAGTTGGCCGAGAAAAAAAAAGACGTATTTCTATTCTTAATCGAATTTATAATCTTATATACTTGTCAAGACTGTCACATCATATAACAGCCATTGTTTGTTTTACAAATTGTGACAGTCACTTGTCAAAAGTTTGACACAACCAAAAAGCTTAGACATGACCGCTATTTCCATCTCTCTCGTTCATAGCCAGAGTTGATGACGTTTTTTTTGGATGTCTATACCTATACATATGAGTAGTTCCATTACTTTTCGAACATTTTCTCGATTGTCGATTCTCGAGGGTCAATCGATTTTACTGAAAGTTGGGATTCTCGAAGTATTTTATTTAGTATCCCCACATACCAAATTTCAGCCCCTCTAACTTTCATAGGTCATACTTTTTAAAAAATAATTTCTCCAATGCTTCAAGCCCGAATCGAATGATTCGTGTCAGGTTTTATTTATTACATTCACTAGTATTTAAAAAATATCTTAGATCTCTAGACCATTTGACCTTGTTTTATAACAGTTAAAAACAATGAAAATTTCCGTAAAATGACCAATTTCAAATGGTTGCCAAAAATTCAATTTTCTACCGATCTTCTTTTGTTAGGGCTCCGTTTTTTCGTCAATGTATGCCCTTCAAGCAAGGGACTCAAAAAAAATTATTTGCATACAGCGATCGCTAATATTCCGCGTCAGAGTTGGCAGATTTTGACAAATCCCCTAACTTTAACCTTCCAGTACTCATTTCTATCAGCGCCAAATCTCACAAAAATTTTTCACAGGAATTTTCTTGGCCCGAACTTCTATGATTTTCTACAGCCTTCTGAATATTGGCAAAATTAACAAAAATACTGTTTTTTAAATTTTATTATGAAGCGGATAATTCGGTTATTATTGTTCAATTTGCTCTATTTTGAGAGAAATATTCGTCCTTATAATGTAGATAACCTAAAACAATATCCTGAGTACATTTTCAAATTTGTGATTCATATATTTAAGTTGACTTTTTATTTAGTCATTTCTCTTTTTAATGTTATTTCAATATTGTTTATATTATATAATTATTTACGTTTTTCGTAAAAATCGATTTAAAAATCAACATGGCAATTATTAATTTTATTTATTTTTTTATTATAAGTATTTATAAATTTGTCGTAAAATGAAAATAATAATTGGAAGAAATTAGTTTATTTTTTACTACTTCTGATGAACTTGGCTTATATACAGTTACCAACTATAAAAACAGACATTCACCAAACGTTGAAAAATAATTGACTCCATAATTCACGTCTATCAGTCAGTATAGTTAATAAAACTCATTAAAAAGCAACCCATAAGTTGCAAGTCTGGTTCTCATGGTTATCGGCAAGAAGACTAGAACAAGGTGAACGAGCTCGCGTGTTTCGGGCGGCACAAAATACGTCGAAAGATAAACTTAATATGGCGGCAGACTATTACCTGCGCAAAGCTGTCAAAATAAAAAGTTAAATAGACAATATACTCCAGGCAAAAGAGATCGAAAAAGGTCTGTTTAAAAAAAAATGCCTACCGGGATTTTTCAACGAGAATGAGTACCTCTCAACACGTGTAACTGTTGTATCTAAATTTCAACAGCTGAAAATTAATGCGTCAATGTTTAATTAACAAGTGAAGTTAAGAAAAATGAGTGTTGTGTTTGCAATGAAGTCTTAACTAAATAAGTTATACCAAGTGAAAACTAAAATAAAAAAGAAAAAGAAACTTACCACCACAAAGTTGTAATTTGCTTGTGGAGAAACCAGCAAGATAGAAAGAACAGAGAGTACGCCTCTCTGTTCTTTCTATCTTGCTAACAATGAGTTTTTGACTTTTACAAATTTATCCTTGGATTTATTTATCCTCAAACAACACAAGAGTAACGCAGCGACACGAAACTTTGAGAGTCATTCCTGGCTATTCCAGGTTTTTACTCGATTTTGCAAGAAGCCGTCAACAGGGTATATTGTACGGATACTACAACAGGTGTTAGTCTACAGTTTCCAGTACCCACTCCAGGAGTAAGTGTTTAATCCGTATTTGTATTTAGTTTAATAAATAGTGTTAGTTGAAAGTGCGAGTTTAATTTTTCACATTAAATTAATATCTACAAAATGAGCCCAACCGCATCAAAATCGAATAATTAGTTTTTTAACAAAATGCAAAAAACTGCTAAAAACGCTATTTTTTAATTATTTTTTAACATTAACAATAATGAACGTAGACGTAATAAATTTTGACAAATCATAGGTTTTGCCGGGTACAATAGAGTTTTTTTTGAAACGTTTCCTTGCATAATTGTTGCGAAAAAGCATGTGTTTATAAAAAAGGCACTTTGTTGAACATTAATTTCTACAGCTAAGGGATGTCGTAGCTTATCAGGGTTGGGCTTATTTTCTTCCTAAAGAGTTATACTTTCAATCTCTCATTTATAGTATATCGATTTTTGCGTGGTCATCGCAAAATACAAATAACAATAATTGGGCAAAAATATATGCGAAAGACACGAAAGTGAAAAGAGGCGTATTTTATGGACTGAAATGTTTTTTTTTGCAAAACTAATGCGATATTCCAGTTGATCTCGTCGAGCTACCCCAAATCGATTGGTTATAACTTTTTGCACGTCCACAGGGAAGCCGAGATATCAATGATTTTTGTGAGCGCGCGCGGTTTTGAACGTCCGAGTTCAGTTTCAGAGGGTATGAGTGCTAACGGGCGCCCGGAAAACGAATAACAAATTTGAAAATGTACTCTAAATGTACTAAAATTTTTTTTAGGTTATCTACATCATAAGGAGTAATTTAAAAATATTTCTCTCAAAATAGAGCAAATTGAACAATAAAAATCGAATTTATCCGCTTCATAATAAAATAAAATAAACAGTATTTTTGTTAATTTTGCCAATATTCAGAAGGCTGTAGAAAATCACAGAAGTTTGGGCCAAGAAAATCCCTGTGAGGGATTGTTCTTGAGGGATTTGATAGAAATGAGTACTGGAAGGTTAAACTTAGCGATTTTTCAAAATCTGCCTACTTTGACGCGGAATGTTAGCGATCCCTGCACGCAAATAAATTTTGTTCGGTTGAAAATTGAATTTTTGGTAGCCATTTGAAAATGGTCATTTTAAGGAAATTTTTATTGTTTCTAACTCTGTTATAAAACAAGGTCAAATGGTCTAGAGGTCTAAGATATTTTTTTACATACTAGTGAATGTACTAAACAAGACCTGACACGAATCATTCGATTCGGACTAGAAGCATTGGAGAACTGAATTTTTAAAAAGTAGGATAAAAATGGTGATTTTTGGACCTTTAAACGGCTCGTTCTCCTGACTTATGACAGTTCGAGGGCTGACATTTGGTATGTGGGGAAGTATCAATTTTATATTACTATATTTTATATAGTAATATAAAATACTTCGAGAATCCCAAAACCTCAATCAATGCCTTTCAGCAAAATCGATTGACCCCTCCCGAGAAAATGTTCGAAAAGTAATGGAACTACTCATATACATACATATATAAATGTCAAGTCGTACCATTTATCGGTATTCAAAACTTTAAACGAATTTTACTCAAAACAACATTTTCAAAATTGACAACCACGATTACTCAAAAACTATTCGGCCGATGTGGCTGAAACTTTCAGGGTTTCTTCTTTATACCCTTAGCTTGTCCGTAAACCGATTCGAGAATCACAGATTTTCTCGATAAAATATTTGAGGTTTATCGATAATTATATGTATTTTTAACATAAATTGTATTTCCTGGACTGTTACAGATGAAAATTACGACGTCCAGAGTGGTTGCCGTAGAACAACTACAACTTTCTATAAGAGGTATTTTGTTTGGATGTCTAACGCAATTAAATAATCTGATTTCCAAGGATAGAAATTCGAATGTTTACATGTAATTAGTACTTTGATTGAAACTCTTTCATCATTTATCAAGTCATTATTTATCATCATCAATCAAGCCAAACCGGCAAATATACAATTTTATTATATAGAAATCGCCTACGCAGTTGGCCAAACTAATTCCACTTACATACAGTTAGCGATGAAAGTATTCATACCCCCACTTTTTGAAGGTTGCTTAAATTCTTATATTTTACAATATTGAATTTTTTTGCTTCTGATGGGATTGCAGATTGTGAAATTCTGCGCCTAATAAACCAAGTTGAAGGTCATATCACAATGTTGTGTGAAAGATATTGCTAAAAAAGTTAAATTGTGATGTTTTCACAAAACTGTGAATAACGAAATACCGTGAAAACAGAAACATTTTCAAAGTTCTTGGACTCGTATTAAAGAGAAATCTTCTGAGTATCTATTTTACTAACTGAACCATTTTAGAAAAAAAAATCCTGGACATGAAAAAAAAATTAACATTGAAGCAGAAAAATGTTTTCGCTTCAATTATAAATATTCAAACCTCTACCTTCCTTCCTATAGTTTTCATAAAAACCACCGTTCATGAAAAATTAATAAAAGATATCGAGTTCTAAGGGGTTATTAACCTGTTAATTTTTTTAGAGTTGTGTGGCATACTTCTTTGAATTTTCATATTTTTGGCTTAACTTTAGAAATTTTTCATGTCTTCGAAATTTTTTGCTTAAAATCCCTGTTAATCTGAGTCATACTCTGAAGATTTCCCTTCAATATGAGCAGAAACTTTTTAGGAAAATGATTTAATAGGGTAATACCCCCGGTTTTGGCCACATTAAGCGAAATCAGACTTTGTTAGTTAATACCTACTGTCTCGTAGAATATTTCTGTTCGATTGTAAAAGAAAGAGATATAGTGATTATCTGAGATGGAACTGCCACGCTGAGAAAGAGATGGCGTAAAGAGCTTACTTTTAGTAAAATAAAATATATAGCAAAATCATATTCCGTTGGTTTTGGCCAGAAGCTCTGTAGTTATGGCCACTCAAAATTTTAGTTTTGGCCAGTAGCTCTGTAGTTGTGGCCACTTAAACTTTAGTTTTGGCCACGTATTTATTGTTGAGAATTTTATAGAAAAAAATATAGGTACCAGGTATGTAATAATACACAAAAATTGAAAATTATAAATATTTGATTTATTTAAAAGAAAAGCAAAACTGCTACTAAAAATATGAAACTTTGAAACTTAAAAATAAACTGAAAAAAATAACTGAACAGCATCACATAGGTAACTCTTTGGTCATAAGTTAAAACAAAAACTGCTCTCAACTCTTGTAATTGTCCATTTCAGGTACACTATAGAGACCTCGGTCATTTTTTATTTTTTGGTTCCATTATAAATTCTACTACGTCTTTTTGAGAATAATGACAAATATCCTCTTTAGAAGGCCACTTCCAATCTGCCCCTGAAGGGGTATAAACAAACCAGATTTTTTTTTTTCTTTACAGAATTTAGTTAGTTCTGTACTAAGATGCGATGAATGACCATCCAAAAAAATTATTAATGGAAATTCAGTTTTCCTTCACAAACCAAGGATATACTATATTTTGAAAATATTGCAGAAATGTCTCCTGCAGTCATCCAACCATTCTTAGATTTTCCAATACCCCAGTCCTTTGTAGGTAATGCTTCGTAGTAAACTTTGGGAATCCGTTCAAATTTATAAATCGTTAAGGAGGTGCAAACTCTCCATTCGCATTAATAGTAATTAGTGTGGTAATATTCTCCTTATCACTATTTGCTGAAGTTCCATATACAGGTTTGCCTTTTTCAGCCAAAACACACCCTCCAGAAGGATTGGTGTAAAACGCTGATTCATCCATATTCCAACACCTACGTGGGTCTTCCAAAATCACTGCATCTTCTCCAAGAAGCTCCAAAGTTTTTTTAAACCAACCTCTAATTTTGTCCTCGGTAACAGTTGCTCTGGCCTTGTTAAGATACTCAGACTGTTTATGCGATAGTTCTGGATGCCTTTTCATGAAGTTCCCGTACCATGTTTTTCCAGGCACTTTGTCAACATAAGGACCTTTTTCACCAAGCTGTTTGTAGATTTCTCTAGACAACTTCTGGACAGAATAGAACGTCTTTAGTTACAGGAAATCCCCCACCAGCGCACTCTTTTAAACACACGCAAAGTTTATCTTCAATACTTTGTCCTAACAGATAATCAGGACCACGTTTTGCAATAGTTTCTGGTGCTCGACCTGCTATTTTGTGTCTCAAAGTAGTCCTGGGAACATTTAATGTTTTACTGGCTGTTGCTACGGGCATTCCATTTCTAATTGCCAATAATGCATTTTTAAGTTGAATTTCATCATATTTTTTCGTATCCATCTTTCTAAAAAAAGACAGAAATATAAAGCTCAATGCATAATATAATATTTTACCAAATCCAATTACAATGTGAACATCAGATTTTACTCGGGCCAAAACTAATTTATAAGTATTCAGTTTTGACCACCCAGATGGCCAAAACCAGATTCATGATAATTTAAGGGCTGCAGATATGGCCACTTTTAAATTTGCCGCTAAACACAATTTAACCTTACTTTTTCCATGCAAACATGTAAATACATGTAAATTAAAATATATGTGAATGTTATAAAACTGTGCCTATTGAACAAACTTTACAAATGTATTGAAAACTCAAGCCGATACTTACCACTGTTTTAACAGATCTACTAAAGAAAGATAGCTTTTCAAACACTTTAACTTTCACTTTAACATTCGACACCTGTTGTGCAGGCAACTCAACTAAAATTATGATGGATACAACGTCATCTTCAATCATGCGCATTATCATTTCCGAACACTGTTGCCATGTCCTCTTAGGTTGAGTATTTGATATTGCGTGATATAAATAAAATGGCCAAAACAGGGGGATGGCCAAAACTGTCGCCATTACCCTATTTTCGATTATTCACGTTTTACGTTTTTTTGAAAATCGCAATTTTTCTTTTTTAGCGATATCTTTTCACAAAACTGATATATCACCTTCAACATAGGCTTATTAGAAGCATAATTTCACAAGTTGTGTACAAAAATTATTTGAATTTAAGCAACATTCAAAAAGAGGGGCGTGTGAATACTTTTGCTGCTGACTGTATATTTCCATGACTGTAATTGATTATACAAAAACTACTCAGAACATATTGAGATATTGTAACAACCACAAATTTATTTCAAAAATAGGAAATCATGATATAAGTATCGATTGCGATATATCATTTGAATCGTATATAGTGTACCATCCATACTCACGAATTGTAGAAAAAACTAGTAACAAAAATTGTGAGATCTTAAAGCCAAATAGTCTAGCCGGATAAGTATGGTAAAATTGTCCCACGGCTCAAAAACCATGGTTTTTGTGTTACATACCCAAAGGCTACGCACCCAAAATAAAAATTTGTTGATTTACGAGTAGTTGATCTCGAACAATATTAACATAATGAGGTAGTGTCCTATTTCTGCTGAAACCTTTTATCTGATAGTTGCCCTTTTTCCTCTAATGCTGCAGGGATTATTTAGTTATTCAGAAGTTTTAAGTACCTGGATCCAGGTAAATTTTCATCAAAAAAATGGTCATATGGATCGATTTTCGTAAATACCAGCCAGAATATTAAGCTTTTAAGGCCGCTGCTTACGAGCTTAGTGCACCCAATAATTTTGTGACAAAAAAGCTACCTTTCCAAGGGTTAATTATTGAATAAATAAACTTTTGCGAATCTTTTGTCGCAAAATCTATTCATTAAAAAAAGTTTGATTCAGTTTCACATTAAAAATGTGAAAAAATCCATGAAAGAGTTACACCTAATACAAAACTCTTCTGTTAGCATGCGCAACCTACTTCATAATTATGTATGTTTCGTATTGTATTCTTATAATAAAAACGTCAACATGATGGCAATACATTAAGATGTATCGTAAATATAATTAAGTTATATTTAGATTTGAAATTTGCTTATCGAATCCCTCTCGTGCTTGAATTATTGATCGTAAATTTCAGTCTCGAATGTTATACGAAAACTAATTTTCGACGCTGACGAACCAATAGAAAGTTTGACAGAAATAGACTTTGCAAGCGCTTTCTTTGCATTGTTTATTCAAAGCCTACTACGAAAAATTGTATATCACAAAATCATGATTTAATTTGGTTATAATACCATGAGCGACATATATAAGGTAGACCATTTATGTGAAAATATGGTGAGAAAATTTATATTTTAAATAAAAATAAATCTCTAACGCGTAAAAAAGTTACAACGTTTTTTATATACTGTCAGAATGCCGCCGCAGAGAGCGCCGTCTACAATCTACATTAAAATTATTAACAAATTAAAATCAAATCAATTCCCATAAAAAACTTTGGTGTTCATTTAAATACTACCCATAAAAAACAGAGATTTCTTTTTCGCTTAACTTAAGGGGCTACATCTACCTAGAAGCTCAAAAATAAGGTCGAACTTTGGACCGCATTTTCTCGGGAACAGTAAAAGATAATAAAACGCGTTTTTTTTCAATTAAAAGTAAATTTATTGCCTTCATTTTACACCCAAGTAATTGAAAAAACACTAAATATAGATGGAGCTACATCCGTCTAAACCGAAGCAGGTTTTTTGGTAAAGGCTCAGCGGTGCCCCTTCTCCTGTCAAAACCAGTCGTCTGAAATCCAGAGAACGCGCATTTTTTTTAGTTACTAACATATACGATTGTTTGACAATCGCAAATTATCAAATTATGCTCTAAAAGATCGATTGGCAAGACGCGAAATTTATGTACCTAAATGTATCCCCTTTTTTGGTTAAACAATTTTTTTTTTTTCAAAAAAGTGAGATCTTCAGTCAAGAGATAACGGTTTTTCACGGCACTGTACCAAATTTCATAAAAGTTTTGGGTTACGTATTATACGTATATGCCTTTACTTCTAATCAGCGATTCCGGGTCCATACAGGACACCTTCCGCTGCAATTTCGGCATCATTTGAGGCTGATTTTGAACTTCTTCGGTTGATTCGTCCTAGCGTGACGGGAGGCGGCAATAATTGTTGCACGCATGTAGGAGCATTAGACGTTCCACCGCGTGTTATTCAAAGCTTTGTATCGGCTATCGTATTGATTTGATATCGGCTTAAAATTTGCAGGGGTCATTCTTAAGACTATATATAATAAGAAAATGTAAAGAAAATCGGTGTATGCAGCCCCTTAAAATATTAATATTTCAGAATATTTTAGGCCTGTTTAGGCTACTGATTTTTTAATTTCAGTGGTAGATGTGGCAGCAACTATGTTAGTAATTAAATGCTAATATTTGACGAATGCGTATTTTAAGTAACACAGCATTTTATAAAAAAACGCTACTAGGATACATTTTTGTTATTAGGAAGATATATCTACGTGGGTATATACACATCGATATTACTTTTAGGTCATGAATACTCATGAATGTATATTCTATTTGCTAGTATTTTTTTTTTTGTGAAATACACATTCGATTTATGAAATCAACATAAAACTATTACTGAAAATGTAAATACAATAACATAAGCAATATTCATTAAATTAAATTTTTTTGAGAGAACAATATGTAATACTTTTTGTCATTAAAACAAGTTCACTATTTGAACTGTTTAAAACAAAATCCATTAATATTCTCAGGAGAGAATTAATTACTTTACTAATTACCTACTTTAATTAAATAAACAAACAAAAAACACACAGATGAAGAATTCAAAACCAGTCCTGCTAGAATAAAATAGCGAGAAAAGTTAAGCGAATGAATTTGTTTTATAATTTTATTTTATACCACTTCGCATTAATTATAATGTTTCGCAATAATTATAATGAACGGAGTTGTATAACTCTATAAAAGTGATTTCTCTAAGAATGCTGTTGCTAAAACATATCCCGAGGCAAGGAACAGAATGAGAATATATTAATTTAAATGTCTCAAGAACGTGCAAAGAACAGATAAAGGAACAAGACGGGAATCAGTACTACTAAAGGTTGATTCTAGCGAGCCGTAACAGAATCAGACTCGGTTCACTATTATTACAAGGTGATAATTCACAGAAAATATATCATAATACGATAATGAATACTCAAATAAACATACAAAACGGGAAATGAAATGTATAAATAAAAAACACTTAGGTACCACCACATGTCTCAGTAGATCTCTATAAAACGGCCCACAAACGGTGTAACTTGTTGTATAAGTAATTGACAAACAATTGGTGCAGCAAATTGCTTTGTATTTTACCCACCAACACAAACGATCTTAACATAAATCAGTCGTAAAGATTTGTAGTACGTATCAGTTGTCAGTTGGGGAAATAATATCCATTTGGATACATATTCCATCAGTTTTTTATGAGATACATATTTAGATCCATATTACAATTAATTCCATACAGTTTTTGTTGTGGCACCGAATAATTGGAAGAAAATATAACGTAGTGACTTTCATTCTATTATAGTCGTCGCTTCATTCTATGATAAAGGGAAAGTTAAGGAAAAAAATGGTGTAAATTCTATTTATGTTTATTTGAATAGTCTTTTAATTTTACATCCCCCTTTTCACTATAAATCTCTATACATTTCAATAATGTGTAATTACACAGCTCCATAAAAAAATAAGAAAAAAATTAATGATGACTGTGTTGACTGACTATGTTTACCACTTGTTTTTGAGGTCGCTGAATCCGAATCCGAGGTCCATTTAACCCCATGTCGTCAATATTTTCCATAACCTCCAAAATTTAGACCAAAAACCCTTATTGCCCCTTGAATTTTAAACCCCACCAGCCCTCCCTGCTGAAAATCATATATAGAAATCCATAAAAGTATATTTAAAAAATCAAACTATAAAAAAACACCTCGAATAGTGTGAATCAAGGCGAACACACTCTAAAAAAGCACCCCAAAGGGAACGAAGCCTACGACGTCCCCGTCGTCGTTCCTGAGTTCGGCTAAACGTAGGCCATTATCCAGAAATGATCCTCGACCTTTATATCATGAGATCATTACAGTTATGGTCCAAAAACCTAAGGAATATTTTGTTACTCGGCTAGATCATCGACGAGGATTTTATTTTGGAGTTCGTCGTTATTCGCCGTCAAAGAACTTATCTAGCCCAAATTTCGGAAATAAAAAGCGTATTGTGGACTTTGCCACGTTTTTCATTTGAAGTTATGGGGTTATTGGTTTATTAAGTTATTGGGTCAAGGGAGTTAATTGCTTAGGGTTTTTGGCGATTTTGGTATGATGGAGCTATGAGGTTTAAAATTCAAGGGGTAATAAGGGTTTTGGTCTAAATTTTGAGGTTATGGAAAATCTTGACGACATGGTTTTAAATGACATTCGGATTCAGCGACCTCAAAAACATATAGTAAACATAGTCAAACTCATCATTAATTTTTTCATTTTTTTTGTGGAGCTGTGTTATTATCCATATAGTCCAAGAGCTAGTGATGCACGTTTCATGAAGTGTTTGACGCACCTTGGAATTTTGTGAAATAGTGTCTACTGGATAGATGAACAGGTAAACATGTGTTGGCTTGACCTACCTGGGGACACCAGGTACTGCGCATAAGGGAAAGGAATAAAATACTATGGGCCAAAAAAATGGTTGATTCAGATGCCAACAAACACTAATCGAAATTTAAGATAATTTAAAACACAAAAATAAATAAGGCAGACACTTTTGAGGGGGTTAACATTTAACAAAAACACCCCAAACTTGTTTTTTTTTTTAAATACAAAAGGAAGTATTTGATTTACGCTGAAATTTTAACAGCGTCTTAATTACATGTAATAAAAAATAATTACAATAAGTCAGACACTTTTTCTAGGGTTTAATTATCGGCAAACATGAAAGTAAATGTTGCTTATAATAGAAAAGAGATAGGCAGCGCGTGGTCGTAGACATGAGTGAGAGGATCACCGGCGTAGCTACGGTCTTTTTTGTTTACGGTTTTGGAGGCTATTAAAACTGGCCAAATTCCCGGAAACAATGCTAACAACTAAAGTTTGTATTTTTCAATTACTTTGCTTTGTCACATACTTTGTCATAGTGTTAATTATATTTGTTTTTTTTTTCACATGCTGAACGGACATTTTACGATCAAGAAATGTTTTCAAGCGACGATTCTACAGGAGAAGAATCAGAGGAGAGTGATTAAAAAAAGGCGAAAATTAAAAATACACTTAAATTTTTTTAATCAAGTATACGTATAACCTATATTTTTTATAACAATAATAATAAATTGATAAAATTTTTCATCAATAATAATCATAAGATTTTAATGATAACCTTAAACAGTCATTTTTTAATCCGATAAACAAAAAGTTCAATTTTTTCATTATATAGACATCCAAAAAAAAAAAACGTCATCAACTCTGGCTATGAACGAGTGAGATGGAAATAGCGGTCATGTCTAAGTTTTTCGGTTATGTCAAACTTTTGACGAGTAGCTGTCACGATTTGTAAAATAAACACTGGCTGTCATATGATGTGACAGTTTTGACAAGTAAATAAGGTTATAAATTCGATTAATAATAGAAATACGTCTATTTTTTTCTCGGCCAACTTTGATGACGTTTTTTTTGGATGTCTATATATTTACTTTATTATTGTACGATTCTACTGCCTTGAGGTATCAGAAGTTTACAAATAAGTTATGAGTCAAAATAAACATTTTTTTAGATTGTACTCCAAAATATGAATTGAAAATGTATAGTCGGTACAGCTGTACAAGAACACCTGACCAACAGCCAATAAGAGCGCAGAGAAAGACCGTAGTTACGCGCTCTCACTTATGTCTACGACCACGCGCAGCCTATCTCTTTTTATTATAAGCAACATTTATTTTCATGTTTGCCGATAATTAAACCCCAGAAAAAGTGTCTGACTTTTTGTAATTATTTTTTATTATATGTAATTAAGACGCTGTTAAAAATTTCAGCGTGAATCAAACACTTCATTTTGTATTAAAAAACAAACAACTTTGGGGTGTTTTTGTTAAATGTTAACCGCCTCAAAAGTGTCTGCCTTATTTATTTTTGTATTCTAAATTATCTTAAAATTTCGATTAGTGTTTGTTGGCCTCTAAATCAAACACTTTTTTTGGGCCATATTTTTTTACACCTTTCCCTTATGCGCAGTACCTGGTGTCCCCAGGTAGGTCAAGCCACCTGGGTTACCTGCGTACCTTTTTTAGGTACGACTCATTGGTTACGCTTTTACACTCGCTGCAATAGATTACTAAAGTCCTGACGTCGCTTCCGCCTACCCAATACGAACTGGGTTCCGAACCGTAAGGCCGGTACTTTTACTCCCGGTTAAGGCAGGATTAACTAACCAGACGATAATACTGTGAAAATGTGTACAGACATTACACATTAGACTATAAATCTTTTCACAGTCTCAGCGTTTGGTTACTTAACCGGCCTTAACCGGGAGTAAAAGTACTGGCCCTAAAATTACAAATGTGGGGCAATTTTTAATACATGTAGGTACTTTAAATTATATTTTTTGTATTTGGATAACAGCATTTTTTAACATTCATTTTAGTGGTGATGCCGGTCATTTAAGGAAATTTGAGTAGGAAGCAAAAGTTAAAAACCGAAAAAAAGTAAAAAGACTTGCGTTCTCTTCTAACTCGAAGAGAACGCAAATTACGATAATCTAAAAAAGTTTTACGCTGATTTTGACGAGTAGTTGATATTATTAATTGGATCTCCACAAATGGCCTTAAAATGGCGTGTGTCAAGTTTTTGATTATATCATGACCAATCACGTAAAAGCCTTCAAGTTTAGCTGTTGTTTTCACCTTAAAACCGGATACGGGATTCATGCATATCGCGTATGTGTACGTCGCGCTACAAGATATGATTGGCAAGAGCAAACTGAAATATGTCAATTTAACAAATCATATATCGTACTGCAATTTATCGTGCGCGGTACTCATGAATCCATATGCACCTTAATAAAATGGTGACTATATTAATTATTACTTTATATTTTATTAATGGTGAATTTATATTTTATAATTTTCGATTTAAAATCCTAGACGAATAAAACCTATTCGGTTTGTTTTGTACGTACAACCAACAGAAAAAAAATACATAATTTGATATTTCCTCATCATCATGCCTTAAACGACCTTAAAACCCATACTTTTCTTATGGCATTAAATTATTATACACTATACTATGCCCGCTATATATACATTATATATAGTATATAATATACTATATAAATATGGTATATTATATACAATAATATACCCGCGCCATTAATTTAGCGGAAGTGACATCACACTTTAGCAGGGACGTATTTTCCTAAGGGAGTAGACCCCTCCCGGAGGTCCGCCCCTCTGGGTTTTTTGCTGACAATCTCGATTGTCTTTAACTGCTGCCCCTGCATCGTATAAAAAATGTTTGTATAAGATTAATAAGTAACTATTGAAAAATAGTTTTTATTTGTCAGCTAGGAAATTTTTGTTTTACATTTACCAGCAACTATTGGGGCGGCCAATTTTAGTCGCCCAGGGCGCATACTTTAGTAATATGTCCCTGTACTTTAGAAGTCTATAGCTTTACACTAGTTCCGAAATTAAGGAACTGTATCGATAAGTCGACAATCAGCCACACATGCTCAAATCTGCTATATGTCAAACTCAGTTGTACAACAAATTATTAGCATTTCAAAATGATTCCACCGTATCGAACGACAGATACAATCATCACTCAAACAGTCGTATCGACTCAGGTTGCACAACTTGTACAACAGATTGCACCGTCTGTGGGCCATCTAACTCACATGGAAAATTGTGCCAGTACACATGTAAAGTGTATCATATGTGACAAAGTTTCAGGTAACACATATCCTGCTTTTCGCATATATGCATCTGCGATCATAAGCAATACTTTCTTAGAATTGTCTTGATCTGGCCATAGATAGTAAAGCATAAAGCACTCAGTCATAAACTCCACAATTATTGCTTTGTGATCAGCTCTGTCTTCCGTAGAAACCATCAAATGACTGCCACTTTTAGCTGCCACTTTTAGATTTAATGCACTATTTAAAAAATGCCACTGAACATCCCTATGCGTTAGTTGCTTCGTCTATAATGAAGTATACAAAATTTTCCCCAACGTCGTCGCGAAAATTTTGCAATAAGTCTTTGTATATGTATCTGGTCAACATATATGTTTCTTATTATTAGTGTAAGTTGGATTAGAAAGTTTGCGGTTCATATATTTTTCTAGAAAATGATGTAGTGTGGGATTCTTCAGTTGATATAACGGAATATCACTTGCCACAAAGGCTACCGTGAGGTCATAAAAAATATTGATCATTGAATATTGATCTAGTATCGCGACTACTAGACTAATCATGGCTTTTCTCATGTCTTGTTACATTATTATTTGTAGACGAATTAATAATTCGTTCACACACATTACAAAATTAATCATTTTTCTAATACACATGTCCGCAGTAACTCCGAGTCACTGTCAATCCAGATTTGCAGTAATTCCCATGTGGATTTTTTCGAATATCGATTGTTATTCGGCCTTTGTTGCCTCTCGTCGGAATAGATGCGTATTTATAACATCGACATCCCTAACGAAATTTAAATTTGAATTAACTCGTATTTCATCGAATTCGCTTGCGTCTTCTGGTGAGGGGAACTGCTAGTGTGTCTAGTTTTGAGGGGGTCCGTAGGGAATGACTCCTCAACCGCTAACAGAGATACGAAACCGCTTCACGATTACGCTGACGCCGCTAAACTACCAACTAAATAATATATCAGCTTAATGTGTCTCTGTGGCTGAAAGATAATTAAATGTTATCATTAGACGTGTAGTTTTGCCGATTTTATGTAGCGTTACAGTGGGGGGCAGGCCTACTGACGGGTTGATACGCGTAGATATGAGGTCGGTTAAATTAGGTATACACTTTAGGTATTCTGCCCTTTCACCAGTTTAAGAAAATCACCTAAAACAAATTGACAAAAAAAGCGCTATTATTTCGTATGGATCGAAAACATCGATCTTTGGAAAACAACCGATTTGTTTGTCGAAAATTAATAGAGATGGACATAGATAACCTCATATCAAATTCACACTTGAACACTTTTAACCACTTAACACCGAAACCATGTTGATGTCATCAGGAGATTTCTGGTTATAAAGTTCTGGATAAAAACTGGTTTCAATCATTTAGTGATGATTAAAACTGGTTTTAATCATCTACTGGACAGGTCAGATAGCCACTGAAGATAGCGATAATGATTCTGATAAGATGAAAATTACTTTGCATTACACATTCATATACCACAATTTTGTAAAATTATAATTCAAGTCAGAACAAATTATAACCAGAATATATATACAGTGAGGTCCATAAGTAACGGATAAATTCATTATCTACGTAATTTACAATTTCTGAGTAAAATCCTGAAACACGTCAGTTTTTAATTCTAGAATGACATTTTTTGAGCATAATTTTATACCTCACCTCCAACCCCCCTTGGAGTGACGGCTACCCATTTAAAATTTTTAAATGGAACGAGGGTGCGTGTGATAGCTCATTTGAAAAGATTTTTAATTCTTCATCCAGCAACATAAGATTTTTTTAATTTGTATAATTTTATTATTGAAAAATATTACATTTTTTATGTTACTAAGTGAGGGATCCAGATGCAAAACTCACATTATCCATAATTTTTCGAAATAGAGTTAGTGGCGCTATCTTGTGCATCGTGTTGAACTACACCATTTTAAATCTTAAAAAGGGTATAAAACTCACATTTTCATATTTATTTTAAATTGTAAAATCTGTGAATTGTTTCAAAAGTCACATTCTCCTACGCTCTGAAGGTGCCAAAACACATTATCCATATCCACCAATGAAAAAGCTTAAAGCGATAAACCAATATGGCCGACTGCTTAAGGAGAATGTGAGTTTTGCTTCTCTTCTTGATTTGCTTTCCTAGATGGTTGGCTCCGTGTTTTTCTATGAGTTTCGATTAAAGTGAAGATAGGTTTTGGTTCGGGTAAAAGTTTCGTATTTTAATATTTATTATGGATACTTATGTAACCCCTTGTAAAAAAATGAACCTACAAGAAAACGAAAAATAACGCCAACAAATTGGAAGAGACACAAAGCTAAGGTTTTGAGGTTAGTTTGTTTAAATTTTGGAAACAAGAAAAATATTTTTTCTTGTTTCCAGTCAAAACTTTGCAATCGACATTCTTCTTCTTTTTCTATTACACTAAAAACTCGATCGGCAGGCAGAAATCTGTGTCCTGTTACAGGAAATACAATTCCACTTGTGTAACAAGGAGAATGTGAGTTTTGCTTCTCTTCTTGATTTGCTTTCCTAGATGGTTGGCTCCGTGTTTTTCTATGAGTTTCTGATTAAAAGTGAAGATAAGTTTAGTTCCGAAGTTTCGTATTTTAATATTTATTATGGATACTTATGTAACCCCTTGTAAAGAAGGTGAACCTACAAGAAAACGAAAAATAACGCCAACAAATTGGAAGAGACACAAAGCTAAGGTTTTGAGGTTAGTTTGTTTAAAACTATTGTTATTCAACTAATATTATTTTATCTCAAGTTTATGAATACAGCATTTTATTCATTTTACTGATGTTATTAGTTATTAATGAGATTACATAAGCTAGAGATCTGTTACAATTACAAAAGAGCAATTAAACATAACCAAAATTCAATGTTAGGTACATCTGTTAAGAAATAGAAAGCAACTTCGGAAAAAGTATCATTGGCTCAAATTATTATGGACTTTTTATAGTTGTTCTCTTCTATTTTAGGTACTCATCCAAAGCATTACCAAAATTTCCGGCATGCAGTCAATCGAAAGGAGCGTTTTTGTGTAAGCTTTTGAGTGGTCAAGACGTACGAAAATTCCATGAACAGTTTTGTAGTCTTAAAGAGAAAATCTATCATGATAACTTTCTTTTGAAGTTTGTATCATCTAAAGTTTCTATCATCTAAAGATTTTTGAAGTTTCTATCATCTAAAAGAAGAATGAATGTGAATGTGAACGTGAATGTGTAGTGAATACAACATCATGAAACACGAAATAGTAGCAAACTATTTTGTACCCAAGAACCAGGAAATGATACTTCTTTGCCTCAATACCTTCATTGGAATACTACACGTGTCACGATTTCGTATACATAATATTATGAAAAAGTTTTGTGAAACTGGTAATTTGATGGTAGAAAAAGAGGTGGTGATAAAATCAATGGTAAATACAAAGAAAAGAAGATGGCTGTAATAAACTTCATTTACTACTTCATTTACTACTACAGTTACTACTGATAGGAAGTACCTCCCAGCCGAACTCAGTATAAAGAGGATGTGGAAAATGTACAATAATTCTCTCACCGAGAACAATATGAAAATTAAAGAGTGTTACTTCCGGGATATTTTTAATTGTAATTACAATTTAGGTTTTGGTACACCTAGGGTGGACATGTGTTCGACATGTCTGCAACTGGATGAGCAATTGAAGATTCATAGGGGCAATGACATTGAAAGACAGTGTATTATCACTGAAAAAAGAATCCACAAATTACGTGCCACATATTACGTACATAAGTCTTTTATGAACTCTTGAAGGAAAATGACCCACGAATATGTACAATAAGTTTTGATTGTCAAAAGAACTTGCCATTCCCTAAGCTTCCAGACCAGGCAACTTATTATAGTAGTCAATTTTATTTGTATAATTTCACAATAGTGACTGGGTATTTAAAAAGTAAACTCAGCCCCGAAAATGTCACATCGTATGTATGGCTAGACAGTGAGTTCCCTAAAGGATCTAATCAAATCGCCTCTTGTGTGTTTAATCATCTAAGAAAGCTCAATTTGACAAAGCCCATTGAACGCGTCCGTTTAGTTTGTGACGGATGTGGTGGTCAAAATAAGAACACTTCTGTCCATGCTTTCATATTGGCTCACTTTCACAGTGGATCACTGTATGTTCCATCCATGTTCAATGGAAATTGTATTTCCTGTAACAGCAGCTTTCTGCCTGCCGATCGAGTTTTTAGTAGAAAAAGGAAGAAGAAGAAGAAACAAAAAAACGTACAGTAAGCGACTGGCGAATCAATTGCAAAGATCTTGACTGGAAACAAGAAAATGATTTGTTCATGAAGCCTCCAGGCAAGCTACATTTCAAGCTACAGACTTGTAAAAGGATTTACATAAAGAAAAAGGGAAGGAAATGTGTTGTTCAAGGTGAGCCAGCTTATAGGAGCAGACACTATCCATTTCGTACCATAATGAAACCATCCAAGTGTGTGACGGATATGATTCCTAAAGAAATACTTAAATCAAGAACACAACAAAATTGTTGAAGAAACAAAATGTTGACAATTTGTTAAGGAAACATTATGGGGACACCTGGAGAGATATCGATTTTTTTACAACTTTACAAAGTTATTATCGATGAAACTGATAGTACGCAAACCTGTAAAGAAAATGAAGAAGGACTATGTGAACAACGTGAAGAGCCTGCAGCTTTTGTTATCTAAGAATATCGGATATTACAACTTTTTACTGTCAACATTTTTTGTGACATACTTTGCCATTTTAGTATAAAAAATATACTATCATCAATATAAAATATTCTAAGATTTTGTGCAGCTTTTTATTTTGATTATAAACTACCATATTACATAAGTTTATTATAATTGTTCCATATACCTTATTGATATACTATGTTTCCAAATTCCTGTTCTTAGCATAACTTCATGAATTTTAGTGTAAAAAATAATATTATGTAGAATAATTTGGAGCAAAACTACCAGTATCCAAAAAGTTGTATCAAAACTCACATAATCCAAATTTGCATTCAATTTCTTGGAGTCAAATATTGTTGTGCTGTCATTCCACCAATTGAGAAGCAAAGTTACAGTTCTAATCAAATACCAAAAAATTTCAGAGCGTCAAGTCACTTAAAAAGTGAGAAATCAGTTATTCCTTCGTCCTGAACAATTTTAAAAGGTGGATAATGTGAGTTTTGCATCTATACCCCTCAAGTAAAGAAAAGAACATGAAACAGAACAGAAGAACAGTTTAAATCAAATGTTCAAACTGGGCGCCCGTTGCTTCTTGACAATAATGGAGGCGTTGCTGTAGTTCGTATAAAACATTTTGTATTGTTTCCGGGGTGATTTGATTAATTTTTTACCTTATTCTGTCTTTTAAATCGTCTTCGTTATTTGGTCTGTTGAAGTAGACTTTCGATTTTCAGTAACCCCAAAAAAAAAATAGTCAAGCGGGGTCAAATCGGGACAACGAGCAGGCCACTCAATTTCACCGCGTCTACCAATCCATCTATTGGGAAAAACTTGATTCAGATAGGCTCTTACTTCTCATGAAAAATGTGGTGTAGCTCCGTTCTGCTGAAACAAAATGTTTCTATCAATTTCATTGGGGTTGTCATCATCTGGGAAAAGCATTCTTAACTCTGGAACTAAGAAATTTTGCAAGAAATCCAAGTAACGCGCACTAGTTCATGTGCCATCAAGGAAATATGGTCCGATAATTTGAGAATTTATAATTCCAGCCCAAACGTTCACCTTCTCAGGATATTGAGTATTGGCCTCCATCATCCAATGTGAATTTTCTGTACTCCAGTATCTACAGTTCTGTTTGTTGACTGTTCCATTTAAGACGAATGTTGCATCATCAGAAAAAATAATATTTTTTATAAATAAAGGATGATCTTGGAATCCATTTGCCATGATTTCGCAAAATACCAATCGTCGCCGCCGTCGGCGGCGGCAATATTTTTCGTTTTTTAGAAGACGCAGTATGGACGTTTTACTAGCATAATTATCGGCGGAAACTTATCTTGTAGGCTTATGTAGATTATCTTGAATATCTAACAATACGAGTATATCCAATTTCTGTTCATCGTCTAAAATGCGTTTCCTACCAGATTTAGGAATATCTGTGACATTTCCAAATTCACGAAATTTGTTTTCTATTCTATTAACCGTAGACTGGGAAATGCGGCGGTCAGAATACTTAGTATTGAATATTTCGCATACCTGCTTCCTGCTTCTGCGTTCTTGTTTTATCACCACATCCTAATATCAAAATTTCAATTCTTTGGGTATCCGAGAGACTCATTGTTAAAATAATGATCAACTTGACGATCAGCGATAAATAACATAATAGAATAATAAGTTTTCACAGATGTAGCAAACAAAGAAATTGAAATATATACTTTTTTCTGATATGTAAAAAGAAACCATTTTTACTTTTTTTTGTTGGGTATTTTGCGCAGCGTATCAGGGAAACCGATACATTTAAGTTGAATGTTGACACAAAATTAACTACAAACATCAGATTTGACAAATATTTGGTACATAGGCATTCAAATATATACAATTGATTGTATACATTTCATAATAATAATAATTTTGAAATTATCAAATTTAATTTTCTTGATAAAAAATATACAAAATTCAAAAAACCCTATATTGCTGAATAGATAATTAAGAACCCTTTCAAATTATAATTATGATTATAAATCGTCTTTATTCATCATTTTCGATACAAAAGAATAAGTATATATAAAACTGAAATTTATTGTATGAAATAATGATGAAAGGGCGTAGTTCAGCGGCAATGCTGCTTTTCGACTTAACCAGAACTTAACAATTTGGGAAAGAAAGCAAAAATAACACATACAATACAAAAGTAACATAATGTCTACAATTTATCAATTTGAATCAAGTCAAGTTATTTGAACATTAAAATCATCAATCAAAGCAATTATCAGAATCAAGAACAATTATTATTTATACCATAAATCAAAACCTATTAAACATAGCATAATTCGTAGCCAAGAGTTTTACTACTCGAAAAATAAGGATTTTAACTTTTTTTTTTTAAATTAACAAGATTATAATGTCTAAA
>JAPWTK010000464.1:240000-330000 GCA_029963805.1 Aromia moschata
AATAGTGTGGTGGAAAATGTGGAAGAGGACCACAAAATTTTGTCCAGGTTGCGATTTGTAGTGGGAAGTTGCCCTGAATTTATTGTAGCTTGAACGCACGCACGCACACACACAAAGACACGCAGACAAAAATTGGTAGTTATAATTCGAATTTCGCGCGCTGAGATTACCATTTACTTTTTCTTATATTTGTACATCCGTCTTGAACAAAATATTGAAATTCTAGATAATTTTAAAATGTTCTGGTGGCTTTTTTCGCACTTGAAAAAAATATCGATTTCCATTTCGCGATATCGAACAGGAAGCGGAAAAATCCTTGGGGATCGCAATGGATTATAGAAGGTTGATGTCCAATTACACGATCTTTCACTAGAAGACGGCAATTGAAAACTTTTTCTAGATTATTTACAGCCATTTTCCAAAAATAGTCACAAAAAAGAAATAGTTTTTTTAATCTCCAAAATTCTCATGGAAAAATGAACTGAAATGGGCTAAAACCGAGTAGACCACCCTAAAAAATAGTCGTACATAAATTTCTGCGGAATTATGCAGCAAAATCGCTCTACATTATTAAGTTACATTACTCTAGAGCTATGTATGTGAAATATGTAATTTCAGGCATTAATGGGTCGGAAAACCTTTTGGTAAAATTATAATAGAGCACGCTTTAGACAAGTAGCTGAGAGTAAGTCATTATATAATTCTCTAGTTCGAAAAAAATCGATAAATATTAAAAAAGTTGTGGATGTAGTGTTTCACTGGAGAGCATGAACCTGATTTCAGGGGTCACAATGAGTCTGGAAGTTCTTCAAATAAAGTAAATTACATGGATTTAGTTATCTTGATTGCACAATATGATAAATCATTGAAATTCCGTTTAGAAAATTCCACAGTTTTTAAACTTCCAATCTCATACAAAATGATTCAATTTCGTGTAAAGGAGATCTTCTATGTCTTTCGTGCATAGGAGGCGAATCGTCTTCAATTTATAATAAATAGGGTATAAGGATCTGTTTCATACAAATTCGTTTATATATTAAATTTAATGCATTTTCTGTTACATTTACTAGATACATAAGGGAACTTACAAATTAAAGTTTCTTATTCGTCAAAGAACTGCAATTTGGCTTAAAATTTTCTTCAGAGCTTTATTCTTGAAAGGCACTGAAACTTCAAAGAACTTGTATACATGGTGGTCACCTTTAAAGTATACACCATTGTGTTCCTTTCAACTAAAAGAGGTACACAACAGACTGCTTAAATCACCAAATAGTTGCGCATTTTTGTGCCATTGAAAAGAGAGGGATATTGTTCCTGAAACATCCTGACAAAAACTGAAAATTTGTGTTTTCTTATTTCTTCTATATTTGTTTTTATTACTGGGGCATATGTAATGAAATATGGTAAACATAATCCGATATGCTAAATCTGGAGGGATTCGGTTTTTTTATTGAGCCATGTTGGCTTTTTGCGCTACCGGATAAAGAATAAAATTACGATTTAAACAATGTATGTATGTAACTTGCGTCACAATTAAACAGACATTAAACGTCGTAAAACCTAAATACCTTAGCTTACTGAGAAGTCGTAGTTGCCATGAGTAATCGTAATAGGCCTGGACTACTTCTGAAACCTCCAATAGATTCAGCATATCGGTTTATGTAGTCGTATCAAATTTCATTACATTTATCACAGCAGTAAAAAAGATATAGAATAAATAGGAAAACACAAGTTTTCAATATTTTAAGGATATTTCAGGAATGATGCGGTGTATCGTCATTTTCGTCATTTCTCAATGGCACAAAACTGTACGTATTTGTAAAACTTATTTGTAAAACTAATTCAAGAAACCTTGTATCTCTTTTAATTTAAAAAAATTCCAGTGGTGTAGACCTTAAAAGTGGCCACCGTGTATAAACTTACCCTATCATTATTGTCAATTAGAAGCCAAATGATTATTTAAAAATAATTTGCATTTTCCCCTACTGCTAACTTCTTGTGATTGATTTTCAGATACCCATGATTACACAAAATAGTAAAAGGATACTAAATTATTTATTGAATGAATATTGAATAAATATTTTGACCAACCTCCACTAAATAATTGTACAAAAATTCACTGTGTCACAATATTATTAATTTATGTAATACTAATTACGTATAAAGAACGGCTTTCTTTGTTTCTACCTATTTTTTTTTTTTGTAAAACTTGCTACGTTGAAAAGTCGTCCCAAAAGTGATATGTTTTTCTAAAATTGTGCTGTGCCACAGTGGGCTAGATCACGATTCAAGCGCGAATTAATTGAAAAAAAAATCAACTTTCATTTTCTTTTAAATTAGTAATATTTCACTACGCAAATAATGACTTAAAAATCAAAATCGTTTCTTCTGAAAGTTGTATTTAGAACGACAGCGACGCACAGTGATTCAGAATCGTTTGGTTCGTCTTGGATTTTTCCCTCAATAGTGCTACAATATCGTGTATGTGCTGTAATATCGTTCAAACATCGCTATTTGCGTAATTGTTGAAAAAAGTGTTTTAGTTTTCGCTATTTTTTTTATTCGCTATTTCGCTATTTAGTTTCGCTTTTATTTAAAAAAAAACTGACATTTTTCCCGGATTCTACGGGAAAAATACGTTGAAAGCATGTGTTACACTTGAATTTTTTTTTTTAATTTTTTAAAAGTTTGTTTGTGTAAGTTTATTGAATTATACCATACACAGCCCCACAAAAAAAAATCTGTCCAACAAACTGAACACTATATCCTTATGTTTTCGATATCGCTGAATCCAAATCCAGGGTCGGTTTGACACCATCAGGTCAGGATCAAGGTCATGTCAGGGTCAAATTTACAAAGAAACAGTTAAGTCGAAATCAGTGGTATATCTACATGTTTTCGAGATCGCTGAATCCAAATCCGGGGACGGTTTGACCGCATCAGGTCAGGGTCAAGGTCATTTCAAGGTCAATGTGAGTAAAAATAAGTAAATCGGAGAAGGATATAATAAATATGCTGTTGCAATTGTAGATCGAGGAACGGAAGTATTAGTAATCTGATAAATATTGCAATAAAAAAATTCGTAGACTCCTCTAAACAAAGTTTAAGGGCAGTATTACTTCACAACACTAATGTGTATGCTCCAAATCCCATTGCACATTCAACTGCACTAAAGGAAGAGTACGATACTATGAAATTCGTATTAGAATCGTATGGCACACAAAACCAACTTTATGTTAGTATTTATGTCCCAAAATAGATTAATGATTTTTTATATGAGCCGAACTCCAAAGGAAAAACTGATATTGCTGATAAGCCTGCATCCATAAGCACCAGCTTAATTTTTATGGAGATACTCTAATCCTTTAAAATCCTGTTGCCATGATGGATATTGGGAACGATGACAACTGCTCCTAAAGAAGATGTGTAGAATGATTCGCTTTCCAGTCCGTCATGGTAACAAAGTCAGCGATAGCGCGCTACCTTGCAGGAGGGCTTTAAGGTGTGAAAATAAAACTGTAGTGTGTCTGACGACGATTTAACACTGTCCTCGTCAAAGTCAGAAAGCTCTCATACTTAATCATAATATTAGTTAAAAAAAAATCGTTTCAGTGCAATATTTATCATTGGATAGATTTTTGATCCAAAACAGGTAGTTATCATATTTCTCCGCGATTTACTCTTTTTACTGATTTTGGACTTGAAATGACCTTGAATCTAACTTGATTGATCAAATGGACCTCGGATTCGAACTCAGCGACCCGAAATATGCATAGTTTCTCCAATTACTTATGTTTACTCACTTTGACCTTGAAATGACCTTGACCCTGACCTGATTCGTCAGTCGGGGTCAAACCGACCCTGGATTTGGATTCAGCGATCTCGAAAACATGTAGATATACCACTTATTTCGACTTAACTGTTTCTTTGTAAATTTGGCCGTTGCAGAGACAATTCTTTTTTGTGTGGGGCTGTGTAATTATACCTATAATTCAATAAACTTACAAAACTTTAAAAAAAATATTTTTTCAAGTGCGACACATGCTTTCAACGTATTTTTCCCGTAGAATCCGGGAAAAATATCAGTTTTTTTTAAATAAAAGAGTTCACGAAAAAATAGCGAAAACTGAAACACTTTTTCAACAATTACGCAAATAGCGATGTTTGAGCGATGTTACAGCACATACACGATATTCTAGCACTATTGGGGGAAACGGATCCTGAAAATATAGTCCAAGACGAACAAAACCCTGTTTTTATTTTTTTTAATCCACAATTGGCTTAACTCACGATTTTTGGCCGCTCAAGATTGATTCTGATTCACTATGCGACGGCAAGGTATAAGGAATGGATATTGTTACTTTCTTACTTAATCAGTTATGTATAGATGTCAGACACGGCGCTAGTTAACTGTAGTAAAAGTTGTTCACTATCTTGTACTATGTTAAGTATGGTAAGGATGCCGCTTTTTTTAATTTTCTATGTTCTCACACTGAAAATTGTAAAATCAGCAACCAATAAGTTGCTGATTTTTAAATATTAAATTTGTCTACTTCAAAGTACTAATATTAAAGCTCAAATATAAATTTGAACTTTAATATTAGTACTTTGAAGCGTCACTTCTTTTTTGATAATTCCAAATATTTTTTGAGAAATAAAAAAAATGCAGATATTTGCAGGTAGTGAAATAATACTTATTTAATGCTTTAATACTTTAATCACACTTTCATAAAAAAAGTGCTCAAAGCTGCTCTCCATAATATCGTTTAATTTTATCTTTAGAAAGTGCATCTTAAATAACCCGCGTAGACCTTTTTACAGATGGTGTAGAGTGAAAGATTTGGAAAAAAAATGTAAACACACCTAATGAAGAATAAAGGAGTCAGTCAGTTTCTGTTTACATATAGATAATATCTTGTGAACTGTGAAATGAGTATCTAACACACATGGAAATATGTAACTTCCATGTTACAAAATGACGATCTAAACTTCGCTTTTTTTCCGCCGGAATTTTTCCACGCGTGGCACAAAAATACCCAACAAATTTTCTTTTCGTTTTCACATGCGACAAATTTGTGATTTTACAAAAATTGTAGTGAAGGGGAGTCAGATTTTACAGATTGTTTGGTGCTCTTATTGTAGTTAAATGTGATGCGGTCTGTGAAAAGGTACCGTAATCTGGGGTGTATTCGAACGCATCATTTAAATTTGAACGTTTGGCGATTTTCTTAGTTTTTTGTAATTTTACCAGGTGTTACTAGATATATCGTAACGAACTAATGCACTTTCACAGTAGACATGTTGTGTGGATGTTGGCGTGCGTCAAGAAAATATTTGGAAAAAAAAGTAAGTAAAAAAAATTGAAAAAAAAATAGTAATTTTATGATTTGGCAAATACCCTGAAAAGAAACTTCTGTAATTTGGGTTTCTTTAGTTGAGTCAATCTGAATTTTTGGTATATTGTTTATGTTAACATAGTCAAAGCATAACCTCGTTTTCGCTGAAAAATATTGAAAGCTTATTTTTTTTTAATTCTGATGTCAAAAATTGCCATTATAGGTGGTGAATTCGAACATGGGTCGAGTGTATAAACGAGGTTATAAACCGTTAACTACCTTATAATTGAGAAGAAGTCTGTTTTGTTGTTTTTTTTTTTATGAAATCATTATTTTTTTCTTATATATTTTTTCTTTATAGTTATATGTGATCTGTAATAGGTTTTTTTTCAGATTTTTATATTTTCTATATTAAGTATTATCAGGTGTTTTTGAGCACAATGTTCTTTTTTTTACTTTTTTATACAATAAAAAATAAACTTAAATAAATAAATTATTTTTTACTTATTATTATTATTATTTGATTCGCCTAGGTTTATACCAGGATTTTTAACCACAGACCTAAAAAAAAATTTTTTTTTGAAAGAGCGACCTATATAAGATTTTAAATTTGAATCTCCATAAATAAATGGGTGTTCAAATTCACCACATCTATAGTGGCGAATTCTAACACCAAATGTCTAAAAAAAAAAATCTTATTCTGAGAAATAATAAAATTATGCCCCTTGAACATTTAATAGCTGAAGGTCTGAAGTTTCTTAATTATTTTTTTTATATTTTATAGAATGATTTGGTGGTTATATGAAAAAAAACCTGAAAAATGCGTTCGAATTCACCCCAGATTACGGTACCAGATGTCGGAAAAACTGTTTTCTGATTGGGGTCAGATTTCGATAGAGCATAAATTCCGCTTCATTTAAAAAAAAATGATGAGTAGCTTTAATATAGCTCGAACTGAAGGCAGGTAAAGTTTCAATATGTAAATATCGTAATTTTGAGAAAAACACATGTAAAGTTTTGTAACATAACTGTTCATGAAAAAAATCGTTCGTACACTTGAAATATCATGTCGTAGTAGACCACTTATTTCTACTGTACATGGTTGCCAGATATGTCTAGCACCTATATCCGTTGAAATCCGGAATTACTATTTTTCGACTTTCGAAACTGCGTTTTGGGTTGTAGCGCAAAATTCACTTTTCCGACATCTGGTACCTTTTCACAGACCGCATCACAAATGTGTGTTTTAAACATTTGTTTTATTTCCAACGGTTTTCAATACACCGGGAAAAATAGCGAGGAGTGGTTTTCGTTTAGGTTAGGGGGTGCTACACCCATTTTTAGGGTGTAGCACCCCTAAATGTAAAACGATTGGGCAGCAAAAAAAAATTGGAATTTTTACTTTAACTAACTAATTTTTTGTTTGCAATTACTATTATATAATTAATTATATTAAGATTTAAAACAAGTTTTTAATAAACATTGCTGATATTTTATTTGCGTTAGAATCGTGATCTAGCCCATTCTGCGTGCGTATGAAATATTATATAAAAATTCTGCCTTAAACAAATCTTTTTTGTACATATTATCAAGTCACTAAAAATCTCAAACTAATGAAATGCTAACAAAACGACCCATATTTATTCTACGCAGTTTGGATTTCCACTTGCTGGAAATTTTTTTGTGGCCACATTGCCAACTACTGTGGATTTCAGACGTAGTATTGATTGGTTTGCGTCTAATTCATCCTCGCTTACAGGACTCTCAAAAATGCAGTTGTCGTATTGGCTGTAGCTTTCAGAAACCTTTTTTGCTGGAGAATGCTGTTCAGAAAATGTCCACGGGAGGGCGTCATCATACCTGTATTCGACGGCAAGCGGGCTGATCCATCTTAGAAGAAGCCCTGAAATAAAAAAAAAAATATATAATTTATTACTATTTTCTTTTTTCATATCGACGTTTTAATGGAGAGAAAATTTTGACAATAATTTAAAATTAGTCGGATTATTATTAATTGGGTTGTTAACTAATATAAATCATACCCATATACGAGTATTTCTAAGGACATAGGGTAAAGGCACCAGTTGTTGACACTAACCCAATTATTGACACTTGCATCTTTAATGTTAAAAAATAACCGTTTGAGACCACCTAGGAATTCAAACTTGGCGTCATATCTAGGCCTAACTAGTCTGCCACATATTCCCGCCTTAATCTAGGCGGGCCTTGAGTGACAAAGAGCCAGAGAACAAGGGATATCGTATCAGTCTCTTACATGTGCCAGTATCTTAAGGATTTCGCTAAGGAGGTGGATCACGATTTTCCCTATAATAATTATTCCTTTTGTGTTTCTCCACTCCAATTCTCCTTTATCCTCTTTGTTGCTACTGCTAGACAATGAGAATACATTTAAAAAATATAAATTTCAATCGAAATTCGTCTTTTCGGGGTGTCAATAATTGGGTATCCAAAAACATCAGTTTATCCAATTATTAACACTCCTGTCAATAACTGGGAAATTTACAGAACTTCGTTTTTAACGCTTATTAAGATTATTGTTTCATTTGCAACACAATGGTGCTTCCCGTCTTTCAAAATAACGAAGGGAACCAATTTATGACAGGAGGTGTCAATAACAGGTTTACAATGATGCTGTCAATTATTGAAATGCTGCACACCCATTATTGACAACTTGAATGCCCAGTTATTGACACTCCTCTCCCAGAATTGTCTAGGTATCTATGATGAAGTTCAATGTCTCTATTTACCTAGTGATACCAACTCTTAAGACAATGATATTCTGCTCGTCTATGAATATGTGCACGGTTTATCTGATTTGTCTTTCTTTTGAGCAACAGACCGCATTTTTGGATAGTTTGAATTTTTAGAATATACTTATTATACGTAGGTACCTACTTAATACTCCAAGCATTTTCCTGATTAATAGAGCTGATTAATTAAAAAAATGACTCAAGTTGTTTTTTAAACTTTATTCGAAAACTAGTACCTGAAACATATAGTGAAGAAGTAGAACAAGAAGTGTGGGAACCACAAGATCCAGTCAGGAGAACAGCGAGAAAGAAGAAGAGAGGAAAGGCCACAGTATTTAATTTCTGATGATCTCCAGCAAATAGTCTCCTGGTAGAATGATAAATGATGGAACTTTGAATATAGTACATCTGAGTGATAGACTGTTGCAGTGTAGAAGAACAACGACAGAGAATAATTAAATCTATCGAAGAAGCTATTATTATTAGTGTCATGGAAGAATCACTTCCATCCCTGATACCGGAGTTGGAAGTTGAATGTGGTACAGAAGATGAGCACAATCATGAGGACACACAAGAAGGACCTGAAAAGAAGAACGTGGAAGAAGGGCAGGATCAGATGAACGAAGACGAAATACTCTTAGAAGACGTACCAGTTAAAGAGGACGATTACATCACGACCAAGATGTTCACCAAAAAGAAGAAGATCCGTGTGGCTTGCCATGTTGTGACAATTGCAAAAGGTAAAGTGACAGCGATTCCTCTAAAAACTTGTAATTGCATGAAAAATGTCTTTTCAATTAATAGTGAAGAGGAAAAAATGCTTGTAGAACAACAAAATATACTGACTCAGCTACCTAAGCCTTTTGTTTTCGGGGATACGCTCAACCAAAGATTAGTATTTCCAGAATTGTTGGACATGGACTGAAATTCAATATAAAAATGTTCATACATACATACATACATACATACATACTACCTATCATACTACTATCTACCTCTTTCTGTGATCTTAAAAAGTGCCTTTCCTAGGTGTACCTAGTACTGGATAATGTTTCAATTTCTACTTTTAAAATTTTATTTAGGTAGATCCTACATATTTAAAAACTCCGTTCCTATTTTCGATGTTACACATTAATATGCTAAGAATGCTATTTTTATATGTTTATAAAATATAAAGTGATTTTTTAAAACAAATTTAAATTCTGTAAAAGTACCTAGGTGTAAATCAAAATACATTTATTTGAGGTTTAATTTATGATGTCAATAACTGGTTCATTTCCCTGTCAATAATTGGGTACGCCTGTCAATAATTGGTTATTTTCCGTGTCAATAACTGGTTTATGCATGTCAATAATATGGGAAAAAACTTCCTGTAAAATTTCTGCTCAAAAAAACGGAAAAATATTGTGTTTTGACAAAAATGATAAGCGGAATCCGTACTGCAGACCTTGACAAGTGAGAAAAACTTTGAAGTGTAAGGATTGGTTAATAAATAACAAATTTATTGAGCAAATACCACAAAATGTTTGTTAAAGTGTCAATAACTGGTGCCTTTACCCTAAAACGTCATAAGTGCAAATGCAAATTGAGCATGTTTCGAGAATTTAATTACCTATTAAATTTCAATATTTCAATACTTATTCATGCTTAAAAATGGTTATGCTGTTTGTTTGACACGAAAATAAGCGTTATTTAAGAGAATATCTGGTACAGTTTCCTTGTTAACACTTATTTTTGTTTTTCCAGAGGTATTTTCAGAAATAAAATGTCATGGGGACATGGAGACAACAAAATTTGAATCCGGCCGTATTCGGAACTTACAACATTCTCCATGGTGTAAGTTATTATAAGTGACAATATTTGAATCCGATTATATTTGGAACTTACTCAGTTGAATGTTTGCTATCAATTAAACTAAACACTTTAAGATATTAACATATGTTATACCAGGCCCGACGAAAGGGCAAATTCCACAGGCTCGTGCTTGATCGTGATAAAATACACTGTTTTAATTGTCGCAACTCACCTGCATCTTTTTTATGTTTGACAAATAGAAAATCTTTTTTTTAAGTGTTATTTTACTTTGATGTTCTAAACGGGCTCGTGAAACTCCATTGCTTTAGGACTCGCCCAGGTTTTCGACGGCCCTCTTTGTACAAAAGTCTGGGGAGACTGTAAGGGCAAAGAAGTTATAGCAAGATACATTTGGAAAATAAGCCAAATTGAGCTTTGTTTTGTATGTACCGATGTACACGATGGGAGAAATTCAAAACAAGTTTTATTAACTCCCACTGCTCTCATAATGCCAATGAATAAAATAAAATTTAGAATAATAGAAACCAGTAAAAGCAAGACCTCTTCACATGTCTGATTTATACAATACTATAATTGTTATAACAAATATATAACTATAACGCATAAAATTTATGCGTTAATCAATATGCTTAATTCAAACTTAATCACTAAATCTTAAACTGAAATAAAACATTCATCTAGCCTTCAGTAATGTTACATAAATCTGTATAAAAATGTTTTCAATATTTAGGCCAGGCCCGCACAAGTTTAAATTTTTTTAAAATGCTAACGTTTTGACGTTATATTGACGTATTTTTCAAGGCTATTTAAATAAAAAGGTATTTAAATAACTTGGCATAATAGGCTTTTTAATTCAAATAGTCTTGAAAATGTATAAACTATTATAATCAAGGACGTGATTGTAAGGATTGCAACGGATGAATATACAATATGTACAGTATGTCCACGATTAAGGTTTTCAAGAGGGAAAAAAATAATTTTCATTTTATCGAAAAAAGTCATTCTTGACAAAAGTTTTGTTTGTTATTAGAATTAAACTAACGTTGATAATAATAACATTATATATACCGGGTGTTATAAAATAAAATAAAAAATGTAAAATGGTAAATACAAAGTAAACTGCCTATACCGGGTATCCCAATATTCCGTGTACAACGAGCTACCACACGCTCCTGATGTCAAAATAAGTCGATTTAACTAAACTTACCTATATACCAAGTTGTCTCGTTTAGCCGCTAGAGGCCGTCAAAGTTGACATAATATTTTAGTTTTTTGCCAATAACTTAGTAAAGCCCTGTATGAACTTAATAAAATTTGGTGTGCTAGTATGTTCTGACAGATGGCACATTTTGACATTTGAATTGAAGTTATTCCATTAACAGGGTGCGAAAAATACCCATACCCTTCAAGAAACCTGATCGTATTTTTTTCTGGTAGGGATGATACCGCTTCATCTAATTTTTTTTTCATAAAGAAAAGCAATTTTTTAACAAATTTTATCTCTTGTAAAATTTTTGTATTCCTTACCGTTTTCGTTGAATTCATGTTTTATTACATCATTGTCGATTCTACAATGGGATTATTGGGTTGCTGATTACGATTCTGGTCAAAAATGATTTTTGACATAATTCATTTTTGACTTCAGAATTGTAATCAGCAACCCAAAAAACTTAATAACATGCATTTAATATCAACTTTTTACTTTTTAATGAAATTTGACAGCGTGTTGACAGCTGTCATTAAGTCGAAATTTATTCTTGACTTAAGATTCGTGATCAGCGACCCAAAAACCTATAGAATTTTTTTTTAAATTTTCTATAAGAGTTTATGGGGGTTATATGGGGGTGGAGAGAAAAATTGATGCGGTAGAATTTTTTTTTGCTAAATTTGGTTTCAGTGCATCAAAATACATAGGAAATGATGGGTCTGATCGCAAAGACAGAACATTTTTTTTGTAGACCTGTGAATCTGGGAGGAGAATTGAAGACGAGATCATGAAGTAATAGTTCTTGAACTGGTTAAATGTGAAAAGGACGAATCAGTTGTTCAGTGAGAACTCTGTTTATTGTATTTTTTGAAACTCTGACTTGCTTCTCCAATAATCTGACACTGGTTTCCGGGTTTTCATCTATTCGTTCCAGAATTTCTTCTTCTACAAGGATTGTAGAAGAATCCGAGGCCGTCCGTCATTACGTCTATTCACCTTAAGCATACCATTTTCTCTAAGACGCCTTTCAATATTTTTAAAAGTCTGATGATTTGGAGTTCTGCGATTGGGATATCTTCGATGATACTCGCGCACACTTCTACTACAGTTTCCTTCACAAAACCTAATACTAATAACATATCGGTTTGTTCGTCAAAGGTGTATGTATTATCCATCTTACAGAGTCAACAGGTTAATGACACTAATGACAAATTTCAAATTGTAGCATTTGTTTCACTTGGTAACTTGGCCAACTAGTATTTGTTATTTGGATTTACCAAAGGTGATATGGAATCTTTGTATCGAACACCTAATTACATTTAAACAAAGAATTTAAAAAAAAACCCCAAATGAAGAAATCATTTGGGGTGACTTAAAACAGAAAGTTTACTCTGTGAGTATTGAGAACGAGGAACAATTGTGGAACAGAATTCAAAATGCCGTTCAAGAATTGCAGAACGAGGAAACCCTGAGAAGAGTGCACTTTTAATTTCTTACGTAGGATTGATTTCTGTATTAATGAAAATGGGGGTCATTTTGAACAGCTAATTAAGTCTCAATAAATGATTATTTAAGTTTGTTTATTTCGCTTTCGTCCTAAAATCAATTTTAAAGTGAAATCAATTAAATCGTATTAGAATCGACAATTATGTAATAAAACATGAATTCAGCGAAAACGGTAAGGAATACAAAAATTTTACAAGAGAGAAAATTTGTTAAAAAAATTGCTTACCTTTATGAAAAAAAAATGATGAAGTGGTATCACCCCCACCAAAAAAATACGAGCTGGTTACTTTAAGGGTAGGGGTAGTTTTCACACACTGTTAATGGAATAACTTCGATTCAAATGTCAAAATGTGCCATCTGTCGGAACATACTAGCACATTTTATTAAGTTCATACAGGTCGTTACTAAGTTATTGGCAAAAAACTAAAATATTTGTCAACTTTGACGGCCTCTAGCGGCTAAACGAGACAACTTGGTATATAGGTAAGTTTAGTTAAATCGGCTTATTTTGACGTCAGGAGCATGTGGTAGCTCGTTGTACAGGAATATTGGGACACCCTATATTTTAAAAATTGTGAAAAGTTATTAGGAAAGTATAGTATTAGTTAGTTTTTTTTCAATTTATTTTGTGCCGTTACAACAATTTTTAAGAAGATTAATAACTCGTTTGAACTGTACACAACTAACGTACTAACTTACATTGGACATATATGTACATTAGGGTGGACCTTAATATTTTTTTTTTCGTTTTTTCTCAGCGGGCCGGGTGAAAATCAGTTCTGGGTACCTAAAAACTTGTGCGGAAACCAAAACTGCCGCGATCGGAACCTTTTTTTCCCGTGCCGCAAAGCGCCGGAAGTTTCTTATGGGATTTACATGTTAAAAAATCACTGAAAACGTTCGATACGCTCAAAAACTATGAAAATCATCAAATCTGGTAGTCGCAAGGACATATTTCCATTTATTTTTTCCTCCTGAATCAGATGGAATCATCAGATTTCGTTTATTCGTTGAGTGAAAAAAATTATGAGCGAAAAATTGCGAAAAAACACCAAATTAAACTAAAAAAAATTGAAAAGAGACGAAATAATTTATTATGGTGATTGTACCTAACTCTGAGGAGTATTAATCATATCATGATTCAAAAGTAGAGGTAAAAACCTACAATTTGACGTCCGGTTGAAGTCTGTAGGTGCCTCTGAACCGGAGTTCTCTCGTGGTATAATCGGGTAATAATACAAATCTCTATGTTATGTGCTTGTTTCTCAACAATCGAGTAGTTTAAGGGTTATTCAAGCTTGAGCAAACGAAAGAACGGAAGAATGAATTTTCGAAAAAATTACGATCGAAGAAAAAACGAAAAATGGTAGACGCTTTAAATGCAAACAGTAGTAAATACGTATATAAAAAACGTATATTCGTGAATGAGAACTCTGTGAAAGATTTAGTTCATTCGAACATTAGCGACTTTTTGTGCAAGGATTCACTACAATTTTTTATACGATTTAATATCGATAATCATTTTTATCAAAAGATTCGTCAAAATGGAGTAAGGAAAGAAATTATGTTAAGGGTTTGAAAATTGTTGAAAATTTGAAAGTAGTCAACGATATTGCGGAAAGAGGAGTCAAATTAATGTCTGATTTTAAAAATATATTGACAAAAGATGAGCAACAACTACAGTATCTAATGCCAGTGATGAAAAATTATCGTAATTTATTCCCGACTTGCGGTAAAGCCTCTCTTATGAGCAAACATAAATGAATTATGAAACTATAATAAAACATTATTTTGAGAACTCATTTTCAATGAAATTAATGTTTCTTACTAATCACATACACACTTCTAATATTCACTTCATTTCAGAACGAACAAAATTTATAAAAAGATTATTTATTTACATTGCATTTATACGTATAAAAATGAGTTAAAATAAGAAAAGATGTAAATTATTAGGAATCTTAAAAAAATTAATTTTCTCGGACAGAATCTCAAAGTCTACACCATCTATCATTGCCTGGGAAGAATAAGGTACGCAGCTCCCAACTCCAAAGTATGCTGCTAATGTTACAAGTACGTGTACGAACGTCAAACACTATAGTATGTTCCAATCCGAAATTCTCTTATAATCAGTGTAAAATGACTTCAAGTTAAAGGTAATATATATTATGATGATATATTAAGATGATGAATTATTCGTATGATATGGAGCATTTCATACTACCGTTAAATTATGCAAGTAGATGCAGGAGAATTTATCGTTTGAGAATCAGGATTGAAAAAAAGAAAAATCGCCTTCCGCCATATACGCTCCTGAATTTTGCGTACAACTTGAAATGATCGTAACTCCGGTTCAGAGGCACCTACAGACTTCAACCGGACGTCAAATTGTAGGTTTTTACCTCTACTTTTGAATCATGATATGCTTAATACTCCTCAGAGTTAGGTACAATCACCATAATAAATTATTTCGTCTCTTTTCAAATTTTTTTAGTTTAATTTGGTGTTTTTTCTCAATTTTTCGCTCATAATTTTTTTCACTCAACGAATAAACGAAATCTGATGATTCCATCTGATTCAGGAGGAAAAATACATGGAAATATATGCTTGCGACTATCAGATTTGATGATTTTCATAGTTTTTGAGCGTATCGAACGTTTTCAGTGATTTTTAACATGTAAATCCCATAAGAAACTTCCGGTGCTTTGCGGCACGGGAAAAAAGGTTCCGATCGCGGCAGTTTTGGTTTCCGCACAAGTTTTTAGGTACCCAGAACAGATTTTCACCCGGCCCGCTGAGAAAAAACGAAAAAAAATATTAAGGTCCACCCTAATGTACATATATGCCAAATACTTTGTAAAGTGCAATTAAAAGAAACATTAAAGTGACATATGCCTACTATGAAGTTTTACGAATTTATATTCATAGTTTAAATAGGACAATAAAACTACTTTATTTTTTTTCCTTGATAACCGTTGCATATTCGAAAAAATAAAAAGAACGTTTCTATACTTATTTTATATTTTTGTGGTGTTAAAAATTAACCTACAAAAAAGTTATGCTTGTTTCAACCCATGTGGGTGCAGAGGGAAAATAAAAATGTTACCCCCAAGATGTCCTTCTATTACTGAAACACATGCACCAAATCTCAAATTCTTATGTTATCCGTTATTGAAATAAACAATTAAAATTATTTTTGGGTCAGCTTGTATGCGTGAATAATTGGCAGGGAGGGCTCTAATCGAAAAAAAAGATATATCAAAGACTAAAATCACCTGTACGACGTACAACACACCCTTTAAACGATTTAACACAATTATGGGACACCCTGTATATATTACTCCAGTATAAACATATAGTAAATATGAGTAAACTACATATAATGAAATAAAATAACTTTTTAAATGTTATAGCAATACAAGAAATCGCAAGCACTTTTAACAATCAAAGTTCCCCGAATCTGTTTTATTCCCTCCTTATTTTTGACTTGGGACCTCGTTACTCTCGAAAAACTCTTCATCGTCTTTTTTTTAATTTATACTAAGCTATAATTGATTACTACCAAAGCGTTAATCGTGTTTGTGCGAAGGGGACGTGCGAAAATAATAATTACTGTGCGTGCTTTTTATGGATTTTAAACAGATCGATACCGTTGCTTTCTTATTGCCTCTGTTGTAGTATGGATTAAATATTAATAACGGCGGCGGATTGAATATTTTATCTCTTGGCAGGCTCCATTCGGTGTTGTCGTCAAAGAAGTGCCGTCGATATAGAGGTTGGGCACCGCTGTATATCAACATTAACCCTGAAAGATAAGGCACAGTTTAGGGATTTCACAAAGAGTAATGGGAAACTTTTTCGTTCTACGAATTTTATGCACGCAAGATGTTTTTGAGGATTCCACCTAAACTTTATATCGTGCATTACATCCCCAGAAATATTGTGGTCAGCTTAGAGAAGAAAACTTTATAAAAAAGGCACGTTTGTAATTATATCGAGTCCGTTGTTGTATGTCATTGTCTTCAAGTCGCTTCGCTCAAACATTTTGTAGTTTTTACCAAAAATAAAAATTTGTTTTTTTATTCGCAGTTTTTTAAAAACGACTTTTTTCATAACTTCGAAATTAAACTGGCGCAGTCGGTAGGATATCGAAAGCAATCAATAAATTGATCGGCGTTCGTTTCAACGATTTATTCGATATCCGGAAACTACAACCCATCCGTGGAGGACATCACGATCCAAAATCCATCCGTGGAGGACATCAGGCAACTTCCCAGTTGGGATCGAAGGCTACAAGATCTACTAAGAGAGTAAGAACTTTAGAATTCATCCTTTATTCCCGTAATCATTTTCACGACACCCCAGTAGCAAGGGTAGCACAAGTTCAGGAGTAGGTAGATTGAGACTGAATGCGAACCGAGCCAAAAGTGAGTGAAAATATTACATCCATCTCTTTGAAATCTAATCGAGATCATCTTAGGGAAATTAGGTTTAGTTAAAGTGGTAAATCTTTTTTTAAGATCATATCAAGTATTACAGGTAAAATCATTATTGATCATTACCTTAATTATTATTAATTAAGAATCCATTATTTAGAATCTTTAGAAACTTATTACCATTATTAAGAATCTTTTTCCTTTTTCATTCAATCACAAAAAAAACATTTGTTTCTCTAAGTTTATTCACTTATTCAAGTTCAATAAATACGATATGGCTACGGAGATAAATTATACACTAGTTAGATTAGTTCTAGAAACAATACCCGTGTACGATGGTGATAAAGACTTGTTGGAAATTTTTATCTCAGCTTGCGACAACTTTCATGATAGATATTATTCCAGGAATAATGCAGAACTAAATCAATTCATATATCAGGCAATTTTAGGTAAATTGAAAGGAAATCCTTTATTAATTATTGGTTCCCGTACATAATTAAATAAATGGCCTCTAATTAAAGACAAATTTCGTAATGTATACGGTGAACGTTTAAATCTTGATAATTTAGAACAGGCTCTTATGACATGTTCCTTGCAGAAAAACGAAACTTATCAAAATTTGGCAAAAAGTTTACAATTAATTAGATCAAAATTAGCATTGAAATTAAAAACATTACCAGTAAGTGAAATGGATGCTGCCACAAAACAGGCATCTCAGGCAATACAATAATTTGACATTAAAAATATTTGTTAGACATTTAGACAGGCGTCTACGAGATAAAATAATCACAATGAATCCGACAGATCTCGAACATGCGATGGCAATGGTACCGCAAGATGAAAACTTTGAACTTTTCCTTCAACCACAAAATTATATCCTGGAGTGGGTACTGGAACCTTCGGCGTAGAAACAAAAAACTGGACGTTTTCCACGAGACACCGAACTACTACACTTTTCTCGACGCGTGTTTCGCCAACCAAGTTAGCATCTTCAGGAGAAGATTAAAACTAAATTCTAGCCTACACATTTGCACTATTTATACCAAATTTGTTGCCACGGTTCACTGAACCGTAACTGTCCTTGTTTATCAGAGCAAACAGTGGACTGGTGGGTATCGGACCGTTGTCCTTATTCGTACTATTGTTACACTTAATGATTTCTAAACTTTCAAAGGCATCCAACTGTCTACTGTTTGTTACATTTCTAATTAATTTTAAATTATTTATATCTATCCTATGGTTGTTGTCAAAAGCGTGTTGAGCAACACAAGATTTTTCTGTTCTGCCATATTTCAAATGAGCCATGTGTTCTTTAAATCTAGTCAATATAGATCTTTTTGTTTGCCCAATATACTTTTGATCACAATCTTTACAACTTATTTCGTATATTCCTGACTTTTCGTTATTATTGGGATACCCATTGCATCAACAACATGAGGGAACGGCAATGGGTAACTCATTGTCACCTTTCATTGCAAATCTTTTTATGAGTAAATTTGAGACAGAAGTAAAAGATAAATTCGAGTATTTCCCTAGAGTTTGGTTCAGGGATGTGGACGATATCTTCGCGGTATTTGATACAAAAGCAATTAGTTTAGATAATTTTGTTTCCAAATTAAATAACCGTTTCCCTACCATAAAATTTACATATGAAGTGGAACACAATGAACAGCTACCATTTTTAGATGTATTAGTTATTAGAAATAGTGAAAATAAGTTAGAGTTTGATGTATATAGGAAAGAAACCGCGACTCTTAGATATATTCCCAACGATTCACACCACCCTTTTCAACATAAAATGGCAAGTTTTAATTTTCTAATTCACCGTTTGTTAAATTTCCCCCCTCAGTAAAGAGAGGTTTGAACATGAGAAACAATTAATTAAGAATATAGCTAAGAGTAACGGTTATTCAGTCCATTTAATAGATAAGTTAATAAGGAAACATAAATTTAAGAGAACCCTGTACAATTCCACGACTTTTCGTAGAGATACTGACAATTCGAAATTTGCTTCGTTACCATATGAACCTAAGTTCACCCGCGGACTAGATAAAATTTTTAAAAATATTAATATCAATTTGGTTTATAATTCTAAAAATAAACTACAGACGCTTTTGGGTAATCCCAAAGACAAAATCAGCAATAACGAAAAGTCAGGAATATACGAAATAAGTTGTAAAGATTGTGATCAAAAGTATATTGGGCAAACAAAAAGATCTATATTGACTAGATTTAAAGAACACATGGCTCATTTGAAATATGGCAGAACAGAAAAATCTTGTGTTGCCAAACACGCTTTTGACAACAACCATAGGATCGATATAAATAATTTAAAATTAATTAGAAATGTAACAAACAGTAGACAGTTGGACGCCTTTGAAAGTTTAGAAATCATTAAGTGTAACAATAGTATGAATAAGGACAACGGTCCGATACCCACCAGTCCACTGTTTGCTCTGATAAACAAAGACAGTTACGGTTCAGTGAACCGTGGCAACAAATTTGGTATAAATAGTGCAAATATGTAGGCTAGAATTTAGTTTTAATCTTCTCCTGATGTAAAGTCCAGTTTTTTTTTTCACAAAATTATAAACAAATAGTACCCAAAATCAACTTTCCGGCAAAACCTCAACAACCTAACGTAAATCAACGGCCTGTACAAAATTATCCTCAAAAACAATCTGTTTTCCCTGTGCGACAATTCAGTCAAGGGAATATTAATCAAAAACAATTTATTAGTAGAAATCAGTATCCACCAAATTCACGACAATTTGGCGGACCACCAAATGTTTGGCAATCTGGGCAAACCTCGAATCAAAATTCCTCAAAACCCGTACCAATGTCAGGCGTAAGTACAGTTCGTACAAATATACCAAAATCCAGTCAGACACCTATGTCTACAAATTCAAGCAATCAAACTTTAGTTAATAAAAAACCTCAACCATTTCATTATGGAGAAGGTCAAAATAAATTTGCCGAATTCACGGAAAACGCCAACTATAATGAAACCCACGCTTTGGAAACTCAATACCCTGTGAAAGACGAGCATTCCTGTTATAACGATGGGAACTGCGAACTAGACTATGTCAATGAACAACATAGCGGTGATAACGAATACCCAGTAAATGATAATCTCGAGCAGTGCGATTCTCAGGATTTTCCGCGGGATACGCATTGACACCATAGCCGAAATAAATACTGATTTTCATACACCCCTCCCATATATTAGGATTACGGCAACAGAAAATGAACCAGATAAAATTATTGATTGATACAGGGTGTAGCTTAAATGTATTAAGACCTGAAATTATAGAATACTATTTTCCAAATTCCATAATGAGTAAAGTTATATAAATTAAAACAGCAGGTGGTACAATTTATGGTCAGGGTGCAGCCCATATTCCATTATTTTGGCTAATAGTAAAAAATTCAAATTTAGACCAGTTAGGTGAACATTTAAAAATTTATATTGAGTATTACCCTGAATGTATAGCATATAGCTTTCACAATTATTTTGATGGAGTGATAGGCATCAATTTCCTCAGGGATCTAAATTTAAATATTGATTTTAAAACTCAAAATTTAATTGGGAATTAAACTACATGCAGGAGAAAAAAAGTTCACGTTTAATTTAATGCTTAACTCTCATGAAAGAAAAGCAATAAAACTACAAGTGACCAAGGAAAAATTCTCGTTACTGAACAGCAATTGAACAATATTACAATAAATAATTGCTTAACAACCGCATTAAACGGTCAGGCATCTGTTGAAATAGAAAATAGGTTAAATTCACCACAATCATTAATACTTAGTGCGGAAATACCTTGCGAAAAATTTGATTCTACTGAACATGAGTTATTCACAATAGAACAAATTTTAGACAATAATTGTACAACTGATTTTCGACCCATAACGAATTTAGAATCCTTATTAAGAACCGATCACTTAAATTCGGAAGAGAGATCAAAATTATTGAAACTTTGTAACCAATTCAAGGATATATTTCATAAACCTAATGAAAAATTAACAGTAACAGACCAAGTTCAACATTATATCAGGACCACTGATAATATACCCACTCATCCACATATATACAAATATCCTCATGTTCATAAAGAACTTGTTAAAGAAACCATTGATCAGTATTTGCGAGACGGAATAATTAGGCATTCACAAAGCCCTTATGCACATCCAATCTGGATAGTAGATAAAAAAATGGACGCGTCGGATAAACGAAAATATCGAATGGTAATTGATTATAGTGCTCTTAATTCAAAAACAATTGATGATCGATATCCAATTCCTGATATTGATACCACACTAGCAAAATTAGGCAAAAGTCAATATTTTACCACTATCGATTTGGCGTCGGGGTATCACCCGGGGGTATCAGCCATGCATAAAGGTTCAATAGAAAACACGGCATTCACTTGTGATTATGAGTTTTTGCGTTGTCCATTTGGCTTAAAAAACGCCCCCTCCACCTTTCAGAGGGTAATGGACCATGTTTTGCGAGATTTAATAGTCTATAATATCTGTATGGTGTACTTAGACGACATAATAGTTTATTCTGTATCATTACAAGAACACCTTGTTGCTTTAAAACGAGTTTTTGCGGCACTTAGGCAGTCGAACCTAAAAATACAATTAGACAAAACGGAATTTCTTAAACGCGAAACTGAATATTTAGAACACATCATAACCGATAAACTTGTGAAATCAATTCCAAAAAAAAATCTCGGCTATACAAAATGTTCATATTCCTTAAACTGCTAAGCAAATAAAATCATTTTTAGGTCTCACTGGCTATTATAGAAAATTTATTAAAGATTATGCCAATTGCTAAACCCATGACAATTTATTTAAAGAAGGGATCTAAAATAAATATCAATAATGCAGATTATAAAAATAGTTTTGAAACCCCAAAAAAATATTTAATGAATGAACCAATACTGTCGTATCCAGATTTTTCGAAGCCATTTTGTCTAACAACGGATGCATCAAATTATGCTATAGGTGCAGTTTTGTTGCAGAAAAATAAACCTATATGTTATGGTAGTCGAACCCTAAGTAAATCAGAAATCAATTATTCTGTTATCGAGAAAGAATTGTTATCGATTATATACTTTTGTAATTATTGGAGCAATTATTTATTTGGAAACAAATTTACTATTCAGACTGATCATAAACCACTCAAATGGTTAACGAGTCTAAGAGAACCTAATTCTCGCCTTTTGCGTTGGAAAATAAAAATGCAAGAATTTAATTACAACGAAATAACGTATGTTAAAGGTAAAGACAATCTCGTAGCGGATGCATTGTCTAGAATAGAAATAGAAAACAATATCGATAATAGTGATAACCAATTAACACTAAACAATTTCGATATAACAGAACACAATATGGCGGACTTATTTACCTTAACAAATGAAACACAACCACCAAACGAATCGCAGGTCAATAGATCATATTCTGAGATAGACGAAATTATTAATGAAGCTTTAGGTAATCAAATTTCGGCAACTCCTCCGATCAATATAATATCAGATATTAGGATATAATCTGAAAATCCTGTAGGTAGTAATGAAACTGTGCATACAGCTCTTGAAAATCCAGTTTTTGAAATACATATATCAGAAAAGGCCATAAACACATTTAAAAATCAAATAAAGTGCCATATAAGTGGCGATACATTAAACTCAATAGTTCGTATAGAACACCCTTTTGATAATAAAACACGACATAATGTTACTCTTACATTACAATATTTCGACCAGGATTTGGTTAACTTTTTAAAAGATTACTTAAAACCTAATACAACTTATGGTATATTGTTACCGATATAATTTTTGAGTAAATTCACAGAAATAATTCAATCAAACTTTTTAGCGAAATCTTTTAAGTTTGTGCGATGCACTGTATATCTAGAAGATGTTAAAACTAAAGATGAGCAAACATTGAAAATAAAATACCATCATGAAACTAAGACAACACATAGGGGTATTAATGAAACTACAGCCGCCCTTACACGAAAATATTATTGGCCCACATTAAAGTCGGACATAAATTATTATATTAATTTGTGCAATGTTTGTCAACAAACGAAATATGAAAGACAGCCACATAAAATAATATTTACAAATACTCCAATTGACGATAAACCATTTGATCATATTTATATACGTAGATACCTTTCAAATTGAAAAGGTGAAGTTTTTAACTGTTATTAATAGCTTTTCCAAATTTGCTCAAGCATACCCTACTACTACTAATGCAATAGACGTAGTAGAAAATTTATTAAAATTCATATCACACTACGGTGTACCCAATAAAATTACCTGTGACCAGGGTCCAGAATTTAAAAATAGACATCTTGAAAATTTTTGTAATTTACACAAAGTCAATATACATTATATCACGGCTAAGAATCCAAATTCTAATAGTCCAGTAGAAAGACTACACTCCAGTCTAATTGAAAGTTTACGAGCTTTACGAGTTGAACACAAAACCAATACTATAACAAATTTAATGTTATATGCTCTAATAGGTTACAATAATGCTATTCATAGCTCAACAAAATTTACCCCACTACAAATAATCAAGGGTGTATTAGATTATATAACACCAGTAGAAATAACAGAGTCATCAAGTTGTATCTGATTATTTAAGTAAACATATTGAAAACACCAATATAATAAATAAATTAATTAGTGACAATAATTCAAAAGTTGGGCTAAATTTAACCAAAACAAACGAAAATCGAACAGACCCTCCAGAAATACATATAGATGAAGATAATAATGTATATATTAAAGACACTATGCGAAATAAAATAAAACCTGTTTACCAAAGAGCAAAACCACTTTTAGATAACATAGATAAGTTAGTTACTGATAAGGGAACATTTCAGAAGAAAAATATCAAACCATTTAGAAAAATCACTAAACTTCTTCTTACACTAACTTACCTCTTTCAAATTAGTGCGATCAACATAACCCCCCTAAACAATCCTAGTTTTCGTTACATGGTCGGGTCAACTCATATCAGTTTTCGAAAACATACTTTCATAAAATATTGAAACCAGAGTATGAACAATATCTATTACAGATGCAGAAGGTATTAAATGACATTTCACTTAAGCAAAAACAAAACAACTTTCAGGAAACTCTGTAATATATAAATTAACTGAATTAAAACCCAGTCTAAAACCTTTAGAAAATCATGTGCGACACTCAATTCAACTAAAACTGTTTAATTTGAAACCCCAAATTATTAGACGAAAACGAGCACCATTTAATTTTGTTGGTAGAGCCCAGAGGTGGCTTTTTGGAACTCTTACAGATGAAGATGGTGAGAGATATGAAAATGCAATAGCAACTTTAGGTAAAAACCAACAATCGATTCACCATGATTTTACGAACTTTGTATCCATCAGTAAAGATTTTATGAATGAAACAAAAAAATTTATTTAATAAATTAAATTCAAATATTCAAAAAATCAAACAAGATTTAAAAGAAGTTCTAGAATCAATTGATAAAATAACTCGTTATATAGGTTTACAGCAAATATTGAATATGTTGTTAATATATTGTAATAATTAAAAACACTAACCGATTTTATATTACCACTGAATGAGTTAACCGAAATAATTTCAATAATGAAACATAAGTATGCTGACAAAATTTTAGATTTTCATATTAAACAAGAATACTTATTATAGATATTTATACACGGAAATAAAATTTCATGATGATAATATAATGATTTTGATACATTTTCCGATAGTTGAACAAGATGTTTTCGATTTATTTCACCTATTCCCAATTCCTGTCAACAATACTACAATTATACCATTTAAACCCTACATCCTAATGAATTCTTCTACGCATCACTTTCAAGACGATAACTGTCATCTTATTGACAAATATTGCGTTACCCACATCAGTGAATGGACGATAAATAAGGACTGCATACCGCAAATATTACGAGGGGACACAGAAATTTATGGTTGCCCCCTAACATCCATCGATCTACAAGCAACATTGGTAAAAACTGTCAACGACGCCTATATAATTATTCTGCCCACACGACCGGTCAGAATCGCCCAAGAATGTCAACCCCAAGGAATTACGGATGTAACTATGGGTAGTTACATCCGTAAATCCTTGGGGTTGACATTCTTGGGCGATTAAATAATTTATATAAAACAAAAAGTGATATCAAAACTAATAGTAGTTTTGATATCATAACAATTATATCAAAAATATTTAATCCTTTTGTGATAGATACTACTTGTAAAGGTTGAATTTTGAATTTATCTGATTCGCTTTGTATTTTTGCAAGTTTATCGAGATGAATTTCTCCTGGGATCTCGATCTTCTGTTCTGCTTCTTCCGGGTGCCAGCCTGGGATGATCGGGAGGTGGAATGGTGCTCCTAGGATCGCTGAGTCATCATTCGAATACTTCGCATTTCTAATGTCTATGGTACAATGCTCTAGGACTTGTACCAAGCTGTGGGCAGCTTGGTACAAAGCGAATCAGATAAATTCAAAATTCAACCTTTACAAGTAGTATCTATCACAAAAGGATTAAATATTTTTGATATAATTGTTATGATATCAAAACTACTATTAGTTTTGATATCACTTTTTGTTTTATATAAATTATTTAAGTGTTACAGTATAAAATATCCTAATCATGTATTTTTCAAGCTTTCTAGATCTAAATCGACTACTTCTACTTGTGAAAATCAGGATGATAAAAACGATGTTTTCCCTTAATTTTCAAACTTTGAGGGGCGCATTACCTCCCCAGAAATATTGTAGTCAGCTTAGATAAGAAAACTTTATAAAAAGCGTTTGTAATTATATCGAGTCAGTTGTTGTCTGTCATTGTCTTCATGTCTCTTCGCTCAAACATTTTGTAGTTTTTACCAATAATTAAAAATTTGTTTTTTTTTTCGTAAATTTTTCATAGCTTCGAAATTAAACTGTGAATTATTAGGTCACGGATAATCGATATTTTAAAATTCGCAGGGATGGTTTTCTTGCACTAAAATACTAGCAATTAACCATAGCAATAAACTACGGACAGAACGCTATTCTCTGTGTAAACAACAAACCAAATAGACTATACATATAAGGTGTTGTCAGAGTTATAATATTACTTTCGATTTTCGTACATACCTTTTTTAGAAACCAACATTTTTGCACACAATTTGGTGACTGACAGTTTTTAGGGGCGAGGAATTTTAATGTATTTCATTAGACTATAGAAGGTACTTTCTGCGGCATTATGAGTGCGTGGTGCAACTTTTTTATGTCTTAGAGCATTCTTGTTGTTATTAAAAATATAATTAATATCAGGATCAAATATTCAAGTGATTTCTTCTATCAAGTAATTTACTGTCTACACTACAAGTACACATGACTTATAATCTATGTCATATTAACCATAATCATTGTATTGGAAATAGTCAAAGAAGTAAAAATGAGAGTAGAGTCTTAACGTGATATTTGAATTCCTCTACTTCAAAATCCTATGAAACAACACGTCACACGAATATCTTTCTTAATTCACATTAAAATACAACCTCCTTGCCCCCATCCCTACCGTGAGACAACCAGTAACAACATTAGCCAAATAAAAATAAATTTATTATTTAGATTGGCCATACACGTTTTCACAATTTTCTAATAATTTCCTAATATTTTGTATTGGTTACCCCCGTACCCCCTAGGGAAGGGGAAGCAAGAAAGTGTAGGTTTTTTAGAGTTCCATCCACTGTGTAATTTTTTAATCTTAAAAACTTTGTTTAACTTAAATAATTACCCCATTCAACCCCCTCAACCTTATTAAACTAAAAACCTGTACATTTGCAGACTGTGTTGTGTTGTAATTGTGTATCAAATTTGAAGTGCATATCTTGCATCGTTTGCGAATTACCTCTAGACAAAGAAAAAGTGTATTATCCCCATTTATCCCCCAACTCCTTAACCAATTATGCTAATGATCAGTCAAAATAGTCAGCTCGATATATCGTCGTGGCAAATAGGTGGTAAAATTTCAAGTTTAGGTATATCTTAACGCGTTCTCAAATTATTATGTATACACAAAAAAGGGTAAACAGACAGGCAGACAGACCGACAGACATATTTATTTTTGCTTAAACTTAAAATCTCGACGTTTCGGGACATTTTAGGCCTACCTTGCCAATAACAATTTTTAATTTTTAATTTTAATTTTAATTTTTTCCACAACTTTTAAAACCACTTTTATTTCCACATCCACTCCATTACGTGTATCGTGCTTACTATGGTTTTCGTAAAAATCACTGTCCGTGAAAATTTAATAAAACACTTCGAGATCTAGAGGAATACAATTCCCTTTTTTAGAATTATGTGTGGTAAACAGGACTATTTTGAGTTTATAAGACATTTTTGGCACAAATTTTTTTGTAGAATTTTTTCCAAAATAGCTGACATAAAGTTTGACATATAGATACTCTGAAGATTTCCCTTTTATACGAGTCCAAGAACTTTGAAATGGATTAAATATTTTCGGAGTTCATTCACTGTATTTTGAAAACATCTAAATTTAATTGTTTTAGCGATACTTTTTCACTTGATCGATATATTACCTTCAACTTGGACAGATAGACTTGAGGCTCCACTTATTAGACGCAGAGTTATTAGAAGAGAGTTGTCCTATCCAAGTTGTAATCCTATCAGAAACAAAAATATCAATACTGCAATACAAACATTATCAGAATTTAAACAACCGTCAAAAAGGTGGGTCGTACGATACTTTCGCGGCTTACTGTAACTGTCGCTCTGCTGAAATACACATTTAGTAGTTATAACGTTTTATAATTCAATATTAGCATATGCGATTTTTTAGGGCAGGGGAAAAAGACCCACCTTCCGACCTTTTTTCGAGATAAATATTGGAAAACCGTTTGCATGTTTTGAGTTGTAACGAAAATTGATTTTTTGAGTTTTCGATTGGTTGATCGTTGTTTGTAAAATTAGAAGAAATTTGCACGCGCTTTTTAGAAAGGTTTCAACGTTTTTTATATTTTTATTTTGAGTATGAAAACATTTTTTTAAATGAAACCTGTTGGCTATTTAGCAGGGATTTTCTTCACTTGTTTGTGGGGAATGATTTTGGAAACGTAAATTTTAATTTTTTGTATAGGTTACTTCTTTGTTTTTTCTTTGCAGAGAAGTTTTATAGTACACTTGTTACAACATTTTTAATAATAATATTTTGGAATTTACCCTAAAGAACAAAATACGTACAGTATAATGAATGGTTATTAAACTAATAACATTATGACATATTAGTACAATTAATAATTAATTATAACATTCATAACAGAAGTTTACACAAAAATTGTTACAATAATTTAAAATACTACAATATATTTTACAAAAACAACAGACATAAAAAAACACGATTTTTACCAAAGTTTTCAATTGTCGTTTTTGCATGCCTCCTTTGAACACTTTTTGTTGCTTATAGATGTGAATATTTGAAACGATTCGACGTTAAAGATTTTCTCTCATTGAACCAGGTATTATTTGTCTTTTTGTATAAATTGTTTTAATGGTTCCCCAAAAAAGAAATAACGAACTGCCCCTTGTTCCCTATCCATTTTCCCCAAAATAGATTATATGAGAAAATTAGATTATGGGGGGGGTGCCGTCTTGTTGAAAAATACTTCTTCGTTAAGTGGCAGTTGTCTAAAATTCTTCACTATGTGGTAGTTTATCATATTGTAATACCGTTGACCATTTAAATTGTCATCATAAAGTTGGTAAGCAAAATGCGTTATTATATAGGGCACACCATACACAAAACCGAAACGTCCTTGATTTTGAACATCAACAGTGATGAGGATTATCTAACAATAATGTTTGTTGTGTCGGTTGAAAATTCGGACTACTTACGTAACTTTATCTGCAAATGATATTTTTAAAAATAATTGGTCTTGCTAATTTGTATAATAAAATATTGCAGGTAGGTACCAATTGCAAAACAGTGTAGGATAGTTGAAGGAGCTGTTGTTGTTTCCTTATTGTATAAGGTCTAAATTTGTGTTTTTTAAAACTGAAAGTGCTCTGTGGATATACAGACTCTGTGTAATTTGCCACTTGAAATTGAAGGATTTACGACTACCATACCAACAACATTTATGGCAACATCCCACATCTGAATACGATATTTTGGTCTTGGTTTATTAAATCCTCCGTATTCAACGAGGTTTTCTTTTAGTCTACCAAAGATGGACATATTAGGTTGTCTCCTTTAGGGTAGCGATTAAAATATGCTCGATGAGCTTCAGAATTATATCCATTTTGAATAAAACACTCTAGCATATTAAACTTTTCGTAATTTTGATACGCCTCGGCTTGTAATTTCTTTAATCGAAACTTTAAAACATAATGAAGCAAAAACCAAACATAAACAATTAATCAAACAGTATGTAACTGTGTATTTACATCCCAATATCAACTGTTTGTTTTCAAAATGACAGGGCCTACGTAAAAATCATTGAAATTACTATACTGTCTTTATTAGAAAACATATGTTTTTAACTGTTTCCGCATAAACACTCATCATAGACCCCACAAACATATATCGTTGTAAAGAGAAAAAATCCTCTTTAGCTAAATCATAGCCAACATGGTTTCCATTTAAAAAAATAGAAGTTTATGCCATAACTGAAAACTACACAAGATATAAAAAATCTGTTAAGGAAATCCTATTCTACTTAAAAAAGTGCCTGTAGAACGTGAAACAGATTTCTTCTAATTTTACAAACACGAGTTATCGACACCAATCGAAAACTCAAAAAAATCAATTTTCGTTTACAACAAAACGAAAGATATAGCAAATTCTGGTTTTCACCAATGAATTTATCTCGAAAAAGGGGTCGGGAAAGGTGGGTTCATTTTTCCATAGTCTACAGTTACCGAGATACCCTATAAAAACATCGAAATTTGCCCACCCGGTACATATATATCATATGATGTCACTTCCTCTTAAATGCGTTATTAAAACGCAATTTAACAAATAATTATTTGTATATATGTATTTTTTTATATCGATCAACGTAGTGAGAACCTGGCATTAGATTTTCAATCTTACTGACAATAGCAACAATTATTATTTTTTTTAATTACTGTTTATTTCCAAACACGAAGCTGATATTAATTAAGATTCAAAGTTCACTAGTTAGTGCGTGTTAAACGTTTTATGCATATGTAAGTGAAAGACTTTAGACACCTCAATGTACAGGGATATTCCGTATATTTAACACGTTCCCTACCGCTATATATAAAAAATTCGGTATATTTTAAAAAAAATACGCGTATTTTTTAGAAATTAAAAATCTTTTTTTCTGATTCAGAACTATATGTTATGTTGACATTTGGTTTAGCGGTTTTCGAAATATTTATCTGTAAGGAACGTGATTAATGTGATGATATTGTTTTACCAAATCTAAGTTGCCATAAATAAACAAAAGGCCTGTGTGAATTGGAACTCATGAGTAGAGCCCGCAATGGTCGGCAACGAGCCACCGTTCTCGAGTTATTCTCGAGTTATTTGAAAAAATTTATCACAGAGATTAATCTTGAGAAAGGTGGCTCGTTGCCGGCCGACCATTGCGCAGGGGCTCTACTCATGAGACCATTAACTGGCCAGCAAATAGTCCTGACTTGATCCCTTTAGATGATTTTCTATGGGGATATCTAAAGGATGACGTCTACAAAGAAAGAAATCAAAATTTGGAGGATTTAAGAGAAATGATCCAAAGAAGTATCTGAAGGAATGCGAGTTTATTTGCAATGCTTTGTTACATAATTATGTAACGAATTATATGTGAAACGCAAGGCGACAGCTTAAATCTGTTGTTTTGTTGACTTTTTATGAAATAAGAACAAATTTAAGTTGTCGCCTTGCATTCCGCACAGTATTTGGTACATAATTATGCAACGTGTCATAAGAGCCTAAATTAAAAAAGATTACAGAAAATATGTTGATGTGAAAATTACGGCTAAACTAAATGTCAACATATCATATACTTTTGAATACAGAAAAAAAGTTTTTTTTTATTTTTAACCCTTAATAGTCACACTTTCCCAGAAGGACGTAATAATCAGACTGGGTCCATCGGACCCAGACGTCTTTAAATTGTTATAAATAATTGAATAATGCATTTCAAATAATTTAAAAAATTCCGGGGTATAATTTTAACCTATTTTAATGGAAGAAAGTCGGTTGTAAATGAAAAATAAATTGTTAACAATGCAAGAAAAATTGTACAAATTGTTCTATCTTACTGGGCAGTATTCGAGGTCAAAAAAAGGTCTGGACCTCTGGACCCAAAGTGACTACTAAGGGTTAATAAGGTTACTAATGTAAGTTTCTGTTTTTTACTAACTTTATTATATTAATTTGTTCTGTTACGTAACATGTTCTGGTTATTTAGGATAAACCCTATAACTTTAGTGTTTAAAGTTTTTTTTTCATTTTTTTTGTAATAAACGCAGTAGACGCTAAATATACAGAATATCCCTGTACATACAGGTACATTTAGCGCAATTAAGACTGTTAGTTGGTTTGCTATTTAAACAGATTAGTAACTGCCGCGGAAATATAATAATGTTGTTTTGTGATAACAAAACAAGTACGTAAACAGACAAGTTTTTAACGTTTTAGGTAAAGGTTTTTACGGAAATGAAAGCCATAATTCTTCACACGTTTCTTGTGCACTTGGTTTTGTCCTACGATTTTCGTAAGTATAATTTTTTGTATGAATGATATATTGATGATAATATTGACAATAGCGTTATTACTAAAGTTGACAGAAATGGAACGCGCCACAGAGGCATACGCATCATAAGTATAATACACGAAAAAAACTAGTATCCTTTCGCACGTTTGCCATATTTTATTATACAACAGGGAGCTGTTGTACAACTCTCCGGCTGTAACAGGATTTCTGCAATCAAATCAAATTGAGGCAACCCCAATCACATGCTATGTGAGTTGCCTATGTGCTGCGTCGCCGTATGCCAACTTTAGTTAATATGTATTACCTATCAATTTCAATACACACAAGTTCTTAGAAGAAATTTGTCGCACTAAAATTTCAACGCTTTTCTATCCTACTTTCCAATGGCAACTGTTGAAATTAAATTCTCGTATCTTTATATCAATAGTACCTATGTAATATTTATAGGTACTTTTTTTAAATTTTGTTTTTTATTTTATTTTTTTTTTTTTTTTTTTTTTTTATATTAAAAGTAGTTATATATATATATATGGTTGTGAATACAATTTCCGTGAACAGCAGAAAGTAAAACGTATGTATACATACAGTGTCCGCCAAAAAATCTGCACCATATGGAAATAATTATTTTTGTCATCTATTTATTTTTAAGTTGTTTTCCCCTTGATCTCTGCGGCAATTTTAACCAAGATTCAAACACACTGATTCTAACAAACTGGTAACCGCGCCAACATATAATAGAATAATACTCGCCCTTTTAATTACTTCGAAGAGTAACCCTAGGAGTCCTTTCACGGATATGTGTGGGGAAGGGGTGGCTATTTTTATTATTTGCCATGGCGCCCTAGAAGCGACCTAAGATTATTTCGGTAATGCATTTGCTTTACAGTCCTGAGGAAACTCAGAAAACTCAGAACATTACCAAATCTAATGCAAATATAATTGGATTGGCATATATGCATCCACACCTATACTAATGCGTGATATTAGATGCACGGTATTGTATACCGTGTATTCGATGGATATTTTTATATTCGATGGATAAAATTTTAAGAAAAAATATTTACAGTTTGTAAGTTACACAAAGGTTGAACGGAAAACAGTTTGCACTTAGTGGTACATACCTTTGGACATACACGTATTGACGTTTTTATGTATGGTTTTGCTACGACATAGAAAGATTCGGGATCTACTCGGACGCCATCTTTGGCTAGTTGATCAATTTTTTCGTTGCCTTTACATACTTTATGTCTTGGTATCCAAGCCAAGGTCACTGTGTTTTTGGTTTCCTAGCTCCTAGAGATCGAAAATTTATATGACATAGGTATTGACGGAGGTTACCAATTCGATAGAATTAATGCTATCTTTTAGTTAAAATTGTTATAGAATAAGATTAATAACTTGTTGATTAATAACCAACCGTGACGTTGGTCGTGGTAACAGGGTCGGACTTAGGCGTATTAACAACACATATAGTTTTTGAAAAAAAAAATGTAGGTATAACAAAGAAAATACCACATGCTGCACGTATTTTGGTGGATATTGTATATGTGAAAAACACATTTACCATCACTATGATGTAGAAAATTTAAGGAAGAGAAGAAAAAGGAAAAGGCGAAATATATTCTTATTATAATGCTTACTTTAATATAATGCTTACGTCATACATTTACGACATTTATACAACTTTCAGTGACTGCTACCAAACTTATGATTTTCGAATGGAAAACCTTATATATTGTAAATCTGAAATCCTCATTTTATGAGTTCATTGATCTTTACGCTCAATATTTTTTAGGTAAATTTTAAAAATCCCTTTTTAAGTGGTATGATATTGAAAGCCGTAAGCGTAACTTTTATTACAATATCATAAGGGGCTGGACAATTATCATATTTTTATATAAAAATTTGTTAAAAAAATGTTTTTACGGTCACCAAGACTATTATACTGAAATTAAATGATTATCAATGAGCACTCTTAAGTTAAAAATTACATCACTGAACTCTTATGAGGATTTGAAATATGTAATAATAGGGTGTTCCATTTAAAAATCCTAAACAATTGGTAACACTTCCGGAGAAATCGGATGTTGTATAAATATGTCATTTATATGTCAAAAGTTGACATTTGCTATTAATACTGACGATTTGAAAACTTTTCCTCAATAAATAAAGAAGAAAAGAAAGCTAACATCTTGATTCTGTGTTACCCCGGTATAATATAATTTACTGGTTCAATGCATATACACATATATATGTGTGCTTTTTCTATTTTCAGCTGCTGAATTTATAAGGTGTCATTTAAATGATCCAAATCTAGATGATTGTCTGATGTCCAGGGTGGAAAACGCTATACGTATAATTGGCTCTACAGGTGAGCTTAAAAATAACTGTCTGCGGATTTACCTACTAAAAAATATTTTTGAAAGAAATATTATTACAAATATTAGGATTTTCTAAATGCTGTAGAAGGTTGGAACAAGATAATCTTAAGGCAGCTAGATAATAGATGTTAGGGTACTACCTAGATAGGTGGAAATTAAATGTTGCATTTTTGTGTCAAAATTAGACGAATTTACCTACAACAGACAACTGTCGGTTTTGCCCCACAGTTGTCACAGCTAAAGACAAACGTTTACTTATAAATTCCCCTTCATTCTATAATGTACATACATAGTAATCTAACATTACTGCATCTATTTTTTGTTGTTTATTATTGAGGCAGCTACATATTTGGTACACGAATTTACCAATGTATCTATCATATTTATTTACAATATATAATAATTGCAGGTTTTATTACAGGTATACCTTCACTTCAGGTGCCTTCTATAGATCCTCTGGAAAGTGAGAGGATAGATATAGACAGTGGAAAGAGTGCCGTCCAGCTGGTGCAAAAATATAAGAACGTAAAAATATATGGACTAGCCACGTCTAAAATTAAAAATATACAGTACGTTGTATGATCACACATTATTTATGAGAATTATGAAACTACTTTTAATTCTAAATCTTATCACAACTTAAATACCAAAGAAACCTTTTTTTGTTAAAAATGTTCACTGATCATGTCTTCTGTCAGTGGAATATTGATCCATAGACTAAATGATGAGGAGTCCGATTCCTTTAAAAAATAATTCAAGAAATGATTTCAGGTTGACATTTTCATAAGTATTGTACCTAGAATTAGTAGTAACTTGCTGACAAAATAGACACAGGTCAGGTATTGTGTTGCGCGAATACAACATGGATTCACAGGCAGCTTGTTCCATAAGGTCGCGTGAATTCAACTGGTCCTACAGACTATTTCGATAAATTAAGTCGCGTGATGTTGCAGGGGATTTATGTTTCTGTCTAAATGTTTGGTAGAAGAAATTCGGTGGCCTAGCGGCACTAGAACTGCTGTTAGCCTGTATATACATGAATCAAATATGACACCACGTGGCAATATATAGTATGTAGCTGAGAGTATTTAGTTAAGAGTCGTCTTTTTTTTGTAATTGAACGCAGCTTCATCAAAACGTATTATAGCCCAATGAAATTGATCATTGCGCTTCGGAAAAAATTCCGGAAAGCTAAATTTGGGTATGAACTGTGATTTGTGTTATTCTAAATAAAAGTCGTCATCGATCTGAGTACCGCTAGAAATAATACACGGGGTCAAAGATCGCCAAAAACGATTTTCGTGAATATCTCGTTAACGGTCACTCTTGAAGAAAATATATTGATAATAAAATTTGTAGATTAGCAAATTAAATACAAAGAAGATGTGACTTTTCTTCATAAAAGCAAATGTTTCGAAGATAATCTGATTTATAGAAATGTAACTTTATGTTTCTCATGAAACGTGCACTCCTTTCCATATGGTCTTAGAGGTAGAGTGCAAGATGAATTTTGTGCGTGCTCTACCTGGCAGACGTAATCTATTTTTTAAGTTCAGGTTTGTAAATATGTTTTTTAAATAATTGGGATGAAACTGTTCCCTGATTCATTTTTTGGCTCAAAATACGTGTTATTCATCTTAATAATTTATTATTCATCTTCAGACTATTCCAATCTGTATCCTTTCCTCTTCATCATTTTCTTTTGTTCTTGTTCAGTCACAGTTTAAACTAATATCCAACATAATCTAGAGCAGGTGAAAGAAGAGTTTGAATTTGTTCAAAAATGTTATTTTTTAATGTGCATCCATAAGGAAACGAATTCCATTGATGAAAATAACGTCTAAAGAAGATCATGCCTTAGTAATGGATAGCCTGCATAATTGATTAATTCCGTATTATTTTAAAATGACTTGAAGACATTCATTTTACCTTTCTTAAAATTGCTGATGTTGTGTCACAGCATGTCATTGTATGTAAAAATAAAATATTATCTTGGCACTTTTAACTCACATTAGCACAGTTCAGGAAACCTGTTCAATTATTCCTTCTTCCGCCGACATTTAGTGTTGCTCGGAAGAACTTATATCGGGTCTATTATCAAGTTCAAATATGGGTAAGCAGTGAGCTTACTGCTGAAGGCTGGGGGTGGGAGTCAAAGGATAACGTTTTGAAGTTAGTTCAAACTCTGCTTCCACCTGCTCTAGACATAATGCTGAATATTAGCTTAAACGGCGGCTGAACAAGAAAAGAAAAGAAGATGATGAAGAAGAAAGGATACAAATTGAAATTGACTCTGGGCATGAATAATAAATTAGTGAGATGAATAATGGTATATAATATGATATATACATATATAAAATGTATATATAATAATGTAATATATTATGAATGATATATGAACATTTTGTTTAGACCACAATATCAAGATTCATACCAAAAAGCTTTCCGGGAATTTTTCCGAAGTTAGGCTTTTTTATGTCTAATTTCTGTGGACTATTAATTGTTCGACATTTTTTATCTTTTGGAGGAGGTTTTACCAAAAAAATAGGTTTCTGAAGTCCATTTCTATTTCCATTCAATTTTCCCTTTCCATGGTGGCCACAATATGTGTTAATTACACAATATTATGATAGATTCTACGAAATATGTATATAAATTAATGCTTGCAGCTTTGATGTGGCCGCTAAAGTGTTGACTTTCACAGTTTATATACCTAAACTACAGCAAATAGCTCATTATGAGTGTAAGGGTAAGATTTTGCTACTACCCATTTATGGTTCTGGAAATTCGTCAATAGTGTTAGGTAAGTACTATTCGTTATATACTAATCAAGAAAGGTAGTAATGGTGGCTCAAAAAACAAAAAACGACTTAAGATTGAGATACTCTGGGGCAATGTTTGGTAACGGAATATAAAAATTAATGACCAAATATATCATATAGCATATTCGTGCATAAATTATACACATGTAGATAAAATACATTACAAAATGTTATTAAATAGCGTCCACTGCATTATTCGTTACTGATAATTTATTTATATTAGCAGACTCTAATTGAATGACAACGTATTTGAACCAATAATAACACAAAAAATAAATAACTGGTGAATAATCAATCACAAATGCACATGGGAATAATTAAAACATTGTAAAAATAGTAGTAATAAATCCTAGGGAAATAGCTTATAATGGCTTAGGCGCTGTTTTTTTTGAGCTTTTATGTGGCTTTTATATTTCCACTATCACTATATTTTTGGCCTAACAGTAAAAGTAAAAAATGGAAATGTCGACTAATTCAAACATTTATGATTTCTTTCCACTATTTAATTATAAGAAGTATATAGATTAATATGATATTATTTGGAAAATATTGTTAAAAATTTTCAGTAGTTTCATAATCTGTGGGCCTGAAGAATTATTGCGCCATATTGCGATGCTCCGGCAACATTCTAAAATTACAACATAACTTTATTATTATCATACTGTAACCTTTTGAAATTTTGGACAACACTTTCCGAACAAATTCATATATACTATTGGTTTGAGTCTTTTTTATACATATACAGTACGTGGCTCATAAAAACGATTTTTCTTATTTATGATAAATTTAAACGATTTTGGTCTCCAAATTAGGGGCACGGGTAGCCGAGTGGGTTAAAGCGCCGACTTCCAGCCGCGATACCTCTGTGCGCGTTGTTCGAGTCCGGGGCGGGGAAGACGATTTTTAATTGTCTCGCTTTTTCTGTCAGGGCTTGATATGCAACCACTAATACACTAGTGTATAGATGTGGATGCATAGATGCCAATCCAACCGCACATGCCCTAGATTTGGTAATGTTCTGGGTTTTCTGGGTTTCCTCAGAACTGTAAAGCAAATGCGTTACCGAAATAATCTTAAGTCGCTCCCAGTGCGCCATGGCAAATAATAATAATATCCACTCCTTCCCGCACAGATCCCTGAAAGGAACCTAAGTGGTTACTCTTCGGAGTAATTATAGGGTGAGTATTATTATTATTATTACAAATAATAGGGCAAAAAATAGTTATTTATGTAATACGTGTGTAAAGTGATTATTATTTGGCCAGTATGAATTACACGAATTAATGAGAAAAAATAGAATTTTAAAAACTGTGAATTGTGCGCGTAGGTAGTATTTTAAGAATGACTGTAAAAAAATAAGTTTTTATACAGATTGACAGATTGACACATTTCATATCTTCAATCCAAAGCAGTCTGTGATATTTTTAGAGGGTCAAAAATTGAGAAAAAGCATCAGAGTTGTTTTTTAATACAAAAACTATGACGTCATTGTCCGGCATCCTTATATACCAATTTTCGTTGAAAAATAAAAGTATTACAAACATTTTTGGTTTCGGTACGTAATTTTAAAAAGCGCTGCCTAAGGAATTACTATAACCTCATATAAATGGTTCATCATGCTATAAGTTAAATGTAAAAAAAAATTAACAAATACATCATCAGAAGCAGCTGTATGGAATGAAATAATATATGTGTGGCTAACTTTGGAAATTTATGCCAATATGAAAGCATGAATGAAATTTACACAATCTCTCAATTAATTGGATGTTCTATCCTTTCAAATTATTTCGACAACCCGCCTCTCAAATGGGTCTCTTTTAGGTTAAAATATACGTTTCTACGTAGTTTCCAATACTTATGATCAAAACTAAACATGTTTAAAAAACCATAATTTTTCTACAAAAATGCCAAAAATTGACATAAAAGGGTCCCGCAAAAGTTCGATTGATTCTAAACACCACCCTTAATGCGCAGATCGACACACAATTTGCGGGTGAACTATAACTTTATTTAGTCAAAAAGAAACGCAACAAAAAATGGAAAGTATTTTGCGATCGATCTAAATGGACTTTTTGGAATTGTTTTCACTTACTGAGCTAAAAATAATAGGTTTCACCCCATGGACAAGATATAACCAAAATTCTGTTAGTGTTACATTTTACATAAAATAATAAAATCGTAAACCTATGAAATCATCCTTTTTCAATATATAGAATAATGTTGAATTCATAATTTAATGATAATTGTAAATTGAATTTTTATTAAGTTCAACCGAAAACTTCGTAAAAAATCGTAATACTTCTTAACAGTAGTACTTAAAGGTAAGTAAGGAAAGTAGGTACATTATTATCCGTAATAATGTAGGTATACCAATAATGAAGAAAATTGATAAGAACAAATATTTTATTTATGTACGACTTTAATCATATTCTTTCACTTGATTTTATATAGTCCTTATACATATGTAGATGTACGTATTAGAGATGCCTTGATGAATTAGATAGAAATTACATATGTACATATGTACTACATACATACATACATATGTATATGAGAAATTAAAAAAAAACTATTTTTTTTTTCAAATTCAAAGTTTGATAGTGACTAATACGATTTTGTAACAAATTTCATAAAAAATGAATACTAAAAAAAATACTGGTTACCGTTAAAAAAATGTATGATTGAGTATCATCGATAGCATACAATTCCGCAATATCAATGTGCGCTAATAATACTTTCACTCTTAGCGACTGTTGACTGTGTTAGTTCTATATATGTATATAGAACTAACTAAAGATGTTTACCTGTTTTTTTTTTTTCATATATTAGGTATATTCAATAATCTAGCATTGTGCAAAGTTTCAGCATTTATAAAACATTTAGTTATAGTGGTCCTTATTTTAGGGACAGCATATAACAAGTACCGGGTCTGTGCTATCAATTACTAGGGTCAGGAAATGTGTACCATAACTCAAAGTCGGCATTATACAACTCTCTGATAATTAAAGCATAAACCGTATTTTTTAAGCGCCTTGTAAATTATATACGCATGTATTTCTTGACATATTACGGCACTGACCCCTGGTAACGGCTGGGACTCGCGTGCGTAGGCCCTGCGCCGGTCCCATGCGGCAGCTCTGGATAGTTGAACGCAGTTTACGTATAAATTTTCAGCCTTTACAAATACTTTTGAGGCACATACGTTATGATGAGAACACAACAATGTTTGTGCCGAGTTCGGTTCGCTAAAAATGTTCAACGAACCTCGGCGTGGCTCGTGAATGGTCGCAAAGGGGCTCGGGGTTCTGCTCACATTCCTACCCACCTTTATGTTTATAAAGCTAGTTATAATTTATTTTTGTTTTTGGGTTTTTTAGAACGAGTTACCATGGCTACCAAGATCAATTTCAAGGAAGAGAGAATTAACGGAAACGTCCATTTCAAAATAAAATCCTACAAAATTTTGCTTAGTCTCGAAGATGTCCACATTCACCTGGAAAATTTATTTAATGGGGACACATTACTTGGCGACAATATGAACAAAGTTCTGGACGAACATGGCTTGGATTTGTTTAACGACGTTAAGAACCACGTCGAAGATAGTTACGGACAACTTTGCAAGAAGGTCGCCATGTCATTGTTTGACAATATTCCAGTCAAAGAGCTGCTTTTAGAATAATGATATTTTTCTTAACAAAAAAAATAATATTTCACTCCTATTGGTTTTTTATGTATAAGTTGAGTATGAATATACACTTTCACAATATGCGGTTATAGGATTCTTGATTATCACCTAATAGTGCAAAACGTATTATTTTTATGTGGGTATTATACAATTCGCAACACATAAAAAACATTTTTATTATTGATATCGTTAAAAATTATGTAGGTTATGTAAAAAAAATAAATGAAACAATAAACAGTTAGGTTAGCTTGTTGTTGAGCTATTAAAAATGTATTTAAAAAAGTGCAGAAAAGTGGGCAGGTACGCTAAATATTAAGCAAAACTATGTAAATATAAAAAATTGAAAATTCCTTATTTTTTGTCATATCCTTAAAATGTCATAATGCAACTTCTGCTTTTATACTAACTTCAATAAAAGGTATATAATGAATTAATAAACGATTTTTTTTTAAATTGAAAGTATAAAAAAAACATTTTGCACCATGTTATTCATTATTGCAGTACCCTGTACATATACGATTGTATACAGTTTCTACAGACGATATACAGTTTTAATTTTTTTATATCCATGTTTAAAATTAAGTTCTACATGTAGGCCAGGCTAGATAATTAATTTTTTGGAAAGTCCTGAATAAGGTTTCTCGGTGCGAAAATTAGGTAAGAAATAATAGAAATGGATTGTGTATGTTTTGGATAAAATCGGTGTGTCGGAAGGAACCTTAGTAAAAAAATTAGTGCCGAAAACCGTTTTTTTGCCGATTAAGGGACGAAAAATAATTTTATTCATAAAACAAAAAATAACACGTTGTAGCGCTTGAAAAAAACGAAAAAAAACTAGTTTTTGGTGATCAAAATCGGTTCAGAAGTTTTTTGCACAAAAAATTAAAACCGATGAAAAATGCCCATTCTTTGAAATCAAATTACAAGGGTTCTAATGGTCACAGAAACTTGTCCTTTGACTTATATTGTAGTTTTTGGTGGTGCCTATCTGCTGTAAAAAATTTCATGCAAAAATAGTAAGAAATTTTTGCATAAATCGAAAAAAAAAACTAAAAAAAGGTCTTTTCGAAAAACGGCTTGAACAAACCGAAAAATGGTCGTAGAGGATTGTGGGAGAGGTTCATTCAATTGGCTGAAAAACGCGTTTGAAAATCAAGCGTCGCGTTGCTTCGAGCGCTCGGGTAAGCGAGTGAAGGGGAAGTGGACGCGTGGTGGGGGAAGCCTCTCCCGCCACAGACATCTAGCGCCAGAAACTGATCGCGCGTCTTCAAACGTCAAACAATGACAATAGGAATATGTACATAAATTAATTTGATATTGTTTGTTCTTACAGCTTAAAATGTTCTTATTTTTTAATGCTGAATAATCAGGCATCTTGTTGATAATTTGGTGGTACGTATATCTATATGTCAAACAGTTTATGTTTTAATTCTTCAACAACTCTTTTTTCAATGTTTTATGATTCGAAAATATCATCTAATATCATTGTACTACATTGATCGCGTATAAAACACTTTTATTTAATACATAATTAAATCCAAACATTTTTTTACGTATTTAATGTAACTGTGGTAAATTTAATTTATGTTATTCCAATTTCAATTAAATTATTTTTTTCTCGCACAGTTAACATAACTAAATAACATTTATGTACAAAAAAAAACGCAGATATTTATTGTCCAATTATTATTAAGGACTGCTATTACATTACATGAAATACTACATAAAACATTATTTTTTTCATGTATATCAGATTTACTAACGAAAATGGATAGTGCTTTAGAGAAGTGCATACTTTGCGATGAAAACATCTATGATGGTAAATCTTCGACAGTCGTACACAAAAAGGAATCGAAAAATGATTCAATCGAGTAAGCAGAGGAGAGATGGAAAGTGTCGAGGGCTCCAACGGTTTACTTCGATTACTGTACATAGTAGCTGTCAACGAATGTACAATGCAGCGGCAAGTATAGACAAGTGTTTGTCACACAAAAAGGCAGCGAATGCACAGGAAAGGTTGTCCACCGAAAGTAATCGTAATTTTGATTTTAAATCATCGTGCATATTTTTGCGCCAATGACGCCTCTGATAGGTACATTGCATTATGCAAAAAAATCCTAGTAAATAAAATAGAGTTTGCATCGTTAAAAACTGCGAATTCAAAGAAAGAGTACTTCTATTTTTGAACGAAAAAGAGGGTGAATGGGTAAAACATATTATCGAACGGCTAGAAAGTGATGTGGATTTAATAGAATCTGAGGCAAGGTATCATTTAAAATGCTACAATAAATACAGCCTTTGAAGCTCCAGGCAGTTTTTTAGACGATGTAGACAGCTGTATACCGGATACGCTTCGTATTTTTTTTAAAAACAATATTGTTCAACGACAAAAAAAGAAGTGTCTTCCAAATGGAAAAATCAATGTTTGGTCACTGTTTAATTTCGTCGATAAGGCCTCGTTCATTTTTATCACCAATAATGCTTGGCCTATAGAGTATGCTCCATAAAAAATACGGTTCAAAAGATTTAATAACCTGTTTGTTGCACATTGGTGTTTGCGCGTCTTACTCGGAGACGGTTCGATTTGAGGCTTCGATTTTACACGAGCCGCAATCCTACGAGTTCCGTTCAGCCTATATGCAGTTTGTTTTTGATAATGCCGATCATAATACAAGCACTTTAGATGGTCGAGAAACATTTCATGCGATGGATGGGATATTATGTATCACTCCATCAACATCAGTATCGACTGCAAGTCAGATAAAAAGGCTGAAAACTGTCCCTACAGCGTCAGAAATCGGAAAATTTGGATTTATTCCGTTGCAAACTTTTCAAAAAAATACTGGTGGACGAAAGTCCATAGTCGTATCTGATCTGAGTGCAAATAATTTTTTTTTTCGGCAGATGTAAAAATAAGTCTTGAAGATTATATGTGGTTTCATGTTACCTACGCACGACCAAATGAAACTCCAGGGTGGAACGGCTTTATGGAAAAATGTACAAAATTACGTCATTTCGACCGAACTAAAAAAAATTCCTTTGCCATTTATAAACCGCCGAGCAGTTATGACACGATATTTACTGTGTTACTCGAAGCACACAAACGGTGTAAAGCCAACAAGCAAATGCATACTTTTGTTACTTTCGATCAGCCTCAGCACCGCAAACGAGAACAAATTAAACTCAGTCATCCTACGGCTTGGTGGTTTTCATACGCTGATGTCGATTCTCGGCTCAATTGGAAATATAATGGATGGAAGTGGCTTAAAGGAGTGTTTTACACAAGTTTACGCGGAAAATTCTGCTGATAAGATGTTGACTGGACACGCGTACTCAAGAGCCGTACGTGCACATTTTCTCGTTCAAAATTCATTAGCTCGCAAAATTATAAGCAGCATCAATTTAAATGAAAATGAAATAAGAACGTTACATTCTGTTTTTGAGACCATAGAAAGCATCGATGTTAATACTGACAGTATACTTGAAATAAAAAAAATTAACGAAAAAGTCAAGTTATTACAATTAAACGGCCCTACAGCTCAACTATGGATTTTGTATTTCAGGTAAATACAAATCGTTCGTAAATACAATTCGTAAAAAAATTTTATTCAGGCAGAGAGAACCGGAAATTGGAAACTACACTTGCAGAGCATGCAACATAATGTTGCTGTACTTTTACGCAACTGGACACAACAATTATGCCAAATCGGCACATTGATATCTTCAGGACATGTATAAACTCGAGGAACGCATGGACATTTTTGAATAACTTCACGATAAGGCGATGCGACAAATTTCGAACTGGAAAGTGGCCTGATATGACAATCGAACAATCGCTGATGAAATCTTTTAAAGGCAAAGAAGGTGTCACACGTGGTCGTAGTTTACAGGACAGCGTTTTGTGTAAATGGGTTTTGACAACGGTTGTGTTACAACAAGTTACAAACGCAAATGAATATTTTTGCAATGTGTGTTTTGAGTCGTCAGATCAGCACGTTGATGCGCGGTTCAGCCGAATTTCGCGGGATGTAATCGATGGTAAAAAATTGATGATTTTTTTAAGTTACACGATCTGTTTATCGTTAGCGATAAAATATTTTCTATCAGCAGCGGTATCGTTGGCGATGATTCTATAAACTGTTTTAAAGCCTTTGATGTTGGCTTGGCTTCCATGAATAATATGATTGGCACAGATTTTGGAAGCATGAATTTCAAACGAAAAAAATAAAATTGTTCCTTTGAAAGCCATGACCGTCAATAAAAGTAAACGTTATAATAACCGTAGACCCAACATTATTGTATCAACGTATATGTGCAACTATGAAGACGCAAGAAGATATGAGTAGATATATGCAGTTTGAGATAGCTCCGTACCCATTATCCCTATTCGATGATGCCAGCATGCGTAAAACCAATAAATCAAGTTTGTATTCCAATTTTGAAAAAGTTACGTTACCAACGGAAAATAATATCAAATACGTAATTGACGGAGGATATTTACTACATCGCGTTGTTTGGAATACAAACGATAGTGTTGACAATATCTTAATGAAGTACGTCAACTTTGTACGGCAACATTACTCGAACATCACTATAGTATTTGATGGGTATCCCGAAGATAGAACTTCCTCAACGAAAAGCGCACAACGTTCTCGTAGAATTCAACAAATTAATTCGCGTGAAATAATTTTGACCTACACACGCAAATAGGTATTGCACAAGAAAAATTTCTGACCAATGATAAGAATAAACGACAGCTTATCAAATACTTATGTACCAAATTCAACGAGAATGGTTTTACAGCTTAGACCGTAGATGAAGATGCTGATTGTTTGATTATTACAACAGCAATTAAACAATCATGCTCAGATAATACTGTAGCCGTTGTAGGCGAGGATGTAGATTTGTTAGTTTTAATCACTCAGCTGTCGCCAACAGATAACATTTATTTCGTAAAGCCAAGTAAGGGCGCAACTCACGAAAGCATTTTTAACCGAAATAGTTTTAAACATGCAATCTTGAGGAAACACATATGGACAGCCAAATGGAATAAATTCAGTAGCTCCATTATTATGCATTTTATTAGAAAATTCTGAGACACGTCAAGTTCTAATTCTAAAATGACATCTTGCGACGTAAAAATGTCATCCCTAAATTCAACCCCCTTCAGGTAACAGCAACAACCCCTAAATTTTTAATTGGAAGTAGGGGTTTGTGATACTTCATTTGAAAGGTCTTCTCATTCAAAACTACTATCGCTTTTTTCAAAATTTTTTTTGCAGAAATTAACAAGAAAAAAAGTTTCTCCAGCGTAGGAAATTCGTTACATTAAAATAAAAAACAAATCATTATTAATGCAGCAGATGTTCAAAATGCATGCCTCCAGCATCTTGGCAGCATCCTAGACGTACATAAATAGAAATGTCTTCTAACTTTAGTTAATATCTGCGGGGTAATCGACCTAATTGCAAGTATGATTCTTCTTATTAAGTCAGCTAAATCGTCTGGTTTGGTTTTGTAGACCATACTTTTTACATATCCCCATAGGAAGAAGTATAACGGCATGAGATCAGGTGATCGTGCAGGTCATTCTACAGAACCACGTCTCCCTATCCAGCAATTTGGAAAGATTATGTGGAGATATTGCTGGAGATTGACTTCGTAATGTGCTGGTGCACCATCCTTGCTGGAACCATATTGCATTACCTGGAAGTTGTGGATTTCCTTCAGGTGGATACAAGTTTGCCATCGTCGGTACAACATTATTTTGGAGCAAGCGCTAAATAAGCTTCTCCATTCAAATTGCCGTCAAAGAAGGGACCAATGATATTTTCTCCCTTATACCTGCCTAAACATTAACTTTGGGCTTGCGTGTGTAGTTCCCTCATCCAGTGAGGATTTTCTCTCGACCAGTAATGACAGTTTTCGCGATTAACATGGCCGTGAAGTGTAAATATAGATTCATCCGAAAATAAAATATTTTCTATTTGTAAAGTATTGTCATCTATCATTTTTATCTTATAGTCGGGAATGTTGGCAATTACAGACATTTATTTTTTGTTATTATTAACATATCAGAACCTAAACTTGACAAAGAGTGTTACTTATAAAAAGTTTTATTTTAATGTAACGAATTTCCTACGCTGGAGAAACTTATCTTTTTTTTTGTTAATTTGTGAAATAAAATTTAAAACCATAGCAGTTTTGAATAGATAATGACAAGACCTTTCAAATGAAGTATCACAAGCCCCTACTTCCATTTTGAAAATTTAGGGGTTGTAGCTGTCACCACTGTGAAGGGGGTTAAATTTAGGGAAGACATTTTACGTCGAATTAGAATTAGATTAGAATTTGACATGTCTCAGAATTTTCTAAAGAAATGCATAATAATGGAGCTAGTGAATGTATTCCATTCGCTAAGCTTCGTTAAATATGAAATAACTAATCGGCACCAATGATTAAGTTTAATACGCCCATTAGTTATTATAGATAATTAGGAATTATTGCTATTATCGATTAAAGGTTATGTATAATGCGTCGTGCTGTCCAGCAAACTGAACAGCTTTTGGTGGGAATGAATGATGTTTGGAATATTCCTAGAAAACTAGTGTACTTTGTGATGAATGTAAACTCGTAAGCAGATAAAATCATAACATAGTATAAAACAAAGTCGCTTCCAGCTGTCTGTCCCTATCTATCTACTACCTATGTATGGTTAGATCTTTAAAACTACGCAACGGATTTTGATGCGGTTTTTTTAATAGATAGAGTGATTCAAGAGGAAGGTTTATATGTATAATACATGCATAATATAGTAGAGAAATACTGATAATTTTAGAGGTTTCTAATGTGATGTCGTAAACCGGGCGAAGCCGGGGCGGGTCGCTAGTTTACAATAAATCCAACATAGATATGGGTATATCTTATATCTCTGGGGTTGTTCGTACTACATCATACTACGTTTGTTGCAATTCGCGGACAAAGCTATTGTTGATGTACTGTTGCTATAGTTCATTCTTGCCACGTAGAATTGATACGATCTCTTTATTTTACAAAATAAAACTAAAAAATGTCCATTTACATTACACTAATCTTATACAATTTCAGACTAATGTCCTTTTGAAATGACGAGAGCAGACTAATTCTACATCACAAAAATGTAAGACAGTTTACAACACTTTACAACCACTTATAATAAGAACACTGTTTATATCTTAGTTTCTAAAATATTGTTTTAGAAGAGTTTTTTTTTCCACTTTGTTCTCAACACAAAAAAAATATTTATGAGTACTTAGCAGGAATGAAAAGGGCTTAAAACAAATTTATATTCATAGAGGCTTGTTGGTTATTTTTCGAAGCCAAGATATTTTTTTAATAAAATGCATTTCAACTGTCAGTAAAGAATTTCAAGGGTAATAAGATAAGCAAATATATATCTATTTAAAATAAGGAAGTTGGGTCGACTTCCGGTTCAACCGGAACTTGTAAATAACGTCCGACATATTGAAAACAAGCTTTACATAATTCGTATTAATTTCAAATTTTCGTATCAATAAATGAAGAAATTAGAGGCTGTTACATAACTCCTGGGTCACCCACATTAAATAAAAGAATAAATAGAATTATTTCCCTTTTTGCAAAATTTCGGACCACAGCTGGCTGTAAGTTCCTCGGAATAAAGAATTCCTGTGTCTACTTATCGTGCTAATCTCTGTGGATAATACCTGTGACTAAACCGGACGTTATGGCAAGGGCCAGCGTAACAATGAGGGAGACCACCTGATACCCCGCTTGCTGGCCAGCGCTCCTGCCTAATCCCGGAGTAACAGGATAAAATTCCGGTTCCAACGTCGGCGTCGGGCTGGCGCGGGCCGGATAGATCTCGTACAGGCTCTTATCAGTCTCGGACTCCGTAGCGAGCGCGGCCATTACGGCGCTAATTAGGGCGCCCAGTACTCCGGGTAACCCGTGGAGATTGTGTACGCCGCAAGTGTCCGGCACGTCGAGGGATCTCTCCAGGAACGGCTGCAAAATACAAAAGAGGCTCAAGAGTTGCGCTATTAAACTTACGGCGCACAGTGGTCCCAAACGCCCGAAAAGTTGGCCAAAAATCTAATTGTAACCGAATATTCTTGAAAATTCTAAAGTTTACGGGGTTAGGGGATGGTGGGGGTGGATTCGTTTAAATTCTTACGTTTAAAAAATTCGTATTCTAACATTTTTGGGGATAAAGTTTTCAAAAAAAAAGGGCGACCCAAAATGGCCGACCGACTCTATCAAAATACTTGCCAGACAATACACGTCATAGGGGTGAGGGAGGCACAATGATACAATTTTTGTCGTGATTATGATTTTGTCCAAGACAAAATACTTGTCGCCATCTTCTTATTTTAGACTTACAAGCTATATATTTGTCTTTCATATGATACTCTATTTAAAGGAAAAATAAAAACAAGTTTGGAGTTTTTGCAACTTTATTTAATATCTACATTTGCATCAAACTACCTCTCTGGTGGGTAAATTGATACAGTGCTGGGGAACATTGATACACATACAACACACTAGAGAAAAAAGGTATATTGTAGTACAATATTTACTGAATTATAAGATTAGGAACTGTTGGAAAATAAAAAGATCTATTTTGGCGAAGTGTACCACCAGCAGCAATGGATTTGGACAGTTTGAATACGACATCTCTTCGAAGCACTAAACTGATGTCCTGAACGTTAGGAAAAAACAAAAGTCTTATGCCAGTTTTTCTTTTCCGTAAAAAATTTAAATCTATTTCATGGTCATTATAAATCGTGACAATTTGTCCAACAAAGTGTATGGCTGTTTTCCTTGTTAAAAACTTGACGACAGCAAAATCGCCTACATTTAATTCATCATCACACAACAATGGTAGTTCTTCATCACTGACATCGTTAATTGAAACAGATAAGCTCATTTCCACTTCACTGTCACTTTCGGATGAACTTGGAACATTTCGGACCGTTTCTTTAATATTAAATTTCACCTTCTTGGTTATTTGCTTAATTTTTTTTATATTTCTTTTCTTAGCGATGTCCTCTAACCGTGCTTTTTCTGGTGTTGTGGTGTAAATACGAGACTTTCTCGCCTCTGCCTAGTTGTTTGTATAACTTGTATATTTAGAGTGATATATTCTGATTTGGTTTCCGCCCGCAGCTTCTTCATCGTGCCCAGATTCATCTGAAACCTCTTGATTCTCATTTTTATGATTTTTTCTATACTTTTCGATTCTATGTTGAAGTGTAGAGGGTTTTAAACCATGATCAGCAGCTGAAACTCTAATTGATTTGTGATTTTTAATAACATCGGTTATTGCAGTCTTTATATGTAGCTCCTTCGTAAATGAATGCTCTTTGTGATAAGTACGTACCATTTTCATTAACCTGAAACAAGTAACATAACATGTCCTCGTATAACTTACTGAATCTTATTGATAAGAATAAAATAATACATTTGTAAATTGCAGAGGTACATTGATACACTGTAGAGGCACATTGATACACTGCATCAATGTACCTGTCATACATATGTATCAATGTACCCCAAATGCACTCTGACAAGAAATAATCACTAGTGACATATTTAACCTTACACTAGTGACATACTTACCTTGGTTGCAAACAATTTTTAAATAATACTTACGTTTAGGAATGGTGACACAAGCAGCACTCCATTGCTACCACGTTGGTAAAAACACACATATGTAAAAAATTACTCTCTCGCGCCAAAACAAACTAAACACATGTAACTTTACTCTCACTCGTTTTTCCGTTACTAAATTTTTATAAGTAGCCCACACTAGTGCCATCTTTGAGGTAATAGGTTGAAATAGATGGACTTCTTCTGCCGCGAAATTTTAAATGCGTATCAATGCGCCTCGTGTATCAATGTACCTCTCTCTCCCCTACTTGCGAAAATCAATATTCTCAGGTTTTCGAGTCCGAAGAATCCGAATCCAAGGTCAATTTTATAAAACAAAATGGCCGACGGATCTTGTCAAAAATGAGGCCATCTTGCTAAAATCAAAACTTTAATGCAATCATCAACAACAATCTATTCATATTTTCAAAATGTTGTCGAAATATTCAATTCAAGATTATCAGCAACACTGAAAACCATATTATATAAATTTTCGTGATGTGTTTCTGGAAAATTTTTTCGCCATTTTGAGCTCGCCATTTAAAATTCAAAAAATCAAATAATTAATTCATAAGCAGCGACCCCGAAAACTCGGCGGGCTGCCGTGCACCTGTGACTTCAGTCGTTTCGCCAGACCGTCTGGCAAACTCTATTATTGTTAGAGTGTTCGAGGTGTGTATGTCGGCGGCGTCGGTATTACGTTGATAATAAAATGTAACACCAAAAACAACCAGAGTGAATACATTCATCGGTGATTTCGAAGATTTATTTTATGATGGCGCGACCGTAATGTGTAGAGTCTGTAAGGAAACACTGCTGTATAGGGACAAAGGCGATTGTTGCCGTCACATAAATAGTGTGAAACATAAAAATAAAAAGAGAGTATGCCCTTGAAAGCTCAGTTTGCGTTCGACTTACTTTTAATCTTACTTTTAATTAAAGTATCTGTGATGTACCCTTGAATGTACTCGATAAACTACCATTTCGTAAGTTCTGGAATAAATAAATTCCAGAGATGCTGTTACCAGGTCGCAAAACGTTATGTAACTATCCTACCATCTGTACGTAGTGACTTAGTAATGTGGATTCAACACTGAACCAAGAGTGAACATACATGCAATGAAAAATTTCATTAAAACAATGGATTTAATTGTCAATTTTCAGCTGATGAACAGGAACAAGTATATAATAACTTCGTTTAATTGCTAATATTAATTCATTTAATGAATGAACATAATTTTTATCATATTAATGACAAAGTTCTTTGATGTTAAGAATGTATTCATTGATACGATGTGAAATGCTTTTCTGATTGTATTTATTTTTCCACTGTTATAATACATAATAATTCATTACTTCAACGTATTCACTCGTTGTTTTGAGAAATGGATTTCATTGTTTCAATGTACCAAATCATACTATTAATGGGACGCAGTCATTCCTTAATGCTCTTTCTTTCATTAATTTTACCTACTCATATCATAATAATCCTTGGTATCACAATGACTATTAACACTATCAGTTGCATATGAAAACAGATTAGTTGTGGAAGAAGGAAGATTACGAAAAAAAGATTTCTAATAAAACTCAATGTTTTTTTTTATTGTAGTAGGTATATTCTGAGCTGTTCACAAATATATCTGCATGTATTTCATGTGCTAATTATTCATTAAGAAAAACAATAATCTCAAATGTTTATCCCATTCGGTCAATTATGCACTATTACTTGCAACATATTAGCCCTCATAAACGACTCTAGTGCCTAGTCTATCGCCGTGGTGGCAAGCCTCCGATGCCAATGTTTTTATATATGTACTAATACGGGATAGCGGGTTTCGTGCTTCGCAAACATATGCGTCAATTAACAAATTTAACCCTTAACTTCAGTGACATGTCATTTAAAAAACTGCATAGTGGAGGCAAACACGCCCACCTCCCACCTCCCACCTCTCACACGTGACAGCGCAGAAAGCGAGTTATTTGATTTCATGAACCTACAACCTAACCTACAAAATTTAATATTTATCTTTTATTGTTCCGTGTTTTGGAAATTTTCGTCTGCTGTTATTCTTGCCAGGTTTTTTGAGTGCTTTGAGTGGTATAGGAGGGTAATAATAGTTATTGAAAGCGTACCATATTACTGACCTAAGTGATTATTTAAAAGTTTTATTTAATTAATTATACAAAATTAGAATTCGGGCATAAAATTGAAACTGATCATCACACGAACCAAAAACTTTTCTATAGAGTCCCCAAAAATATAAGACTAAGTAACAAGAAACAATCCATAAAGCAAATTAAAGCAATTGTTGAACCGGTCGGGCTTCTATGTCCAAGCTTATGCGGACGATCTCGTCATTTTATTACTGGACCACAAAATCGATGTCCTTGGGGGCTTCTGGCAGAGGCCCTCCAAGTGGTCGAAAGGTGGTGTCTGGAAGAGGGGTTAAGAGTTAACCCCGAAAAGGCTGACCTGGTTACTTTCACCAGGAAGCGTAAGTTGGGGCCTCTGCCAGAGATTACCTTGGCGGGAAAGGTCATCCCATACAAAAGCTCATCTAAATACCTTGGAGTCACAATAGACTCCAAGTTGAACTGGAACGAGCATATAGCAAATAGCACCACGAAGGCTACCTCGGCCATATGGGCGTGTAGAAGAGCCTTCGGGTGTACGTGGGGACTGAGGCCGAGGATCCTTCATTGGATGTACACGGCCATAGTTCGCCCCGTTATTACCTATGGTGTCATCGTTTGATGGCCAGGAACAAGAACGGATAAGGCTAGAAAGCAACTTGATAAAGTTCAAAGACTAGCCTGTCTAGGCATCACTAGTGCAATGAGGACAGCCCCAAGTAGGGCCATAGAGGTCCTCACGGGGCTGCTTCCTTTGCACTTGGTGATTGAACATGAGGCCATGAGGTCGGCTTACAGACTGACCGGACTTGGCCATTGGATAGGCGAGGAACAAATTACTGGCCACGCCACAATATAGAACAAGGCTACCAAAAACTGTCCAGTACTCCTTATGCTGCAGGACAGTGTGGAGCCTACCATTTGTCCCAGTCCAAAACTAGGGATCCTAATCGCTAGTAGGGATGACTGGGATAACATAAATAATACTATATGCCAAAATGGAATCATCTGGTTTACAGACGGCTCCAAAATTGGCGATAAGGCCGGAGCGGGAGTATATGGCAAAACCACGAGGACAAAATTATCTTTTGCCCTCGGGTCATATGCTAGCGTTTTCCAGGCGGAAATATATGCTATCTTAGCATGCGGGATGGAAATCCTAAAAACGGCTCCAAAAAGGAGAACGATTCAAATATGCACGGACAGTCAAGCGGCCTTGATGGCTATTGAATCCAGCAAGGTCAAATCGCGACTCGTCCTTGACTGTAAAAAGATTCTAAATGATCTGGCCAGTTGTAATAGAGTGATACTCACATGGGTACCGGGACACTCAGGTGTCCCGGGAAATGAGGAGGCCGACAGACTGGCCAGACTAGGATCAATAGGGTACCCCATAGGACTTGAACCTATATTAGGGGTCCCCTATTCAATGGGGGTTTCAACCATTAAAGAGCTCCTAAACAGGGAGTTCGAAAAATCATGGCAAGAAGCCCCGGGTATGAGGCAGGCAAAGGCCCATATTATTGGGCCTTCGTTCAAATTAACTCAAAGTCTCCTAGGTATGAACCGAAGAGACATTAGAACGGTGACAGGACTCCTTACAGGCCACTGTCACCTTAAAATGCACCTCCACATGATAAGGGTCATAGATGATCCTGAATGTGGATGGTGCATGGAGGATGCGGAGACTGCATCTCACATCCTCACAGAATGCCCTGCAATTGCAAGGGTCAGAGAACGGCACTTTGGGAGCTGTGTTCTGAACCCAGAGGATGTTAAGAGTATTCACCCCAGGAAAATATGCGCCTTTGCTAGAGAGGTCGGCATACCTGGGTGAACACTCATGGAATGTGGGTGCACAATGGGCCCGTCAGGCGGCCTAAGTGCATGGGTCTTCCCGCCCACTTTTCGTATTCATTCATTCAAGCAAATTAAAAGTGAGAATGTGAGAGTATTAACGTCGTAGGAAGACATTGTTAAAAGATGAAAAGAATATTTTCAAAATCTTCTAGGAGGACAAAACAACCAAGACAATTTATTATTAGTAGACGAAAATAAAATTAGCCACCCGCCAGGGGATGCCATAGAGATACAAAATGTCAACATCAGCTCAAAAAAGGAAAGGCAGCGGGACATGATGACATTACTGCGGAAATGTTGAAGAACATGGGTGAAGATGGACTAAAGATGCTGACACAGATATGTAATCTAGCATAGAAAGAGGCGAAAATTCCGGAAGACTGGAAAGTAGGTGTTATTGTCCCAATATTCATGAAAGGTGACACTCTCCTAAGTATTGCTGCTAAAGTGTATGAGCGTATCTTGGAAACCAAGCTTACAAGAGAAATTGACTCTCAACTCGAACAATGTCAAAGTGGCTTTAGAAAAGGCCGAAGTATACACGATCATATACTCATGGTCAAGCAGATCATAGAGAAAACTAGGAATACAATCATCCAAGTGTTCCAGGCCTTTCTAGAACTTGAAAAAGCCTTTGACAGCCTACCAAGATCAGAAATACAAAATACCCTAATTAGAAGAAAAGTGGATCCTAGGCTGAGAAGGGCAATTATGAGCTTCTACTGTGACTCACGAAGTTGTGTAAGGACTGATAACATGCAATCGGAACAGTTCCTGGTTATGGAGGGCATACGACAGGGAGGTGTTTCGAGTCCTGTATTGTTTAATTTAGTCATGGACGATGTTATAAAGGAGACCAGAGGAAAAACTTCAAAACTTTATGTGGGGCATCGTAACCTGGAGTCAGTATGGATAAGTGAGTGTGCCTTTGCTGATGATATCTTAGTGCTCGTAAGAAGTGATACGGAACTAAAGAAAATTGTAAACATATGGAATGAAAAACTGATAGAAAGGAAACTGAAGCTAAATGAAAGTAAAACCAAAATAATGGCAGGAGGACGGCCAGACATTGCAGTTAACGTTGAGCTCAATGGCGGCAAGCTGGAGCAAGTAAGCACCATGAAGTATTTGGGTGTCCATTTAGAGAGCCAGGGTTTTCAAGACCAGGAGATCAATGCGAGAATACAAAGTGCTTCCAACATGTTTCACAGTATGAAGAACAGCTTTATAGGAAAGAAGGAAGTTTCTACAAAGACTAAAATGAGTGTCTATAATTCAATTTATGTGCCCATATTGATCTTTGGCTGTGAGAGTTGGGTCCTGAACTCGAAAGCATAAAAGTATGGTGCAAAGCATGGAAATGAAGTACCTAAGTTTACCAACCTTTACCAAGTTCCAACCTTTTCCAAGTTAATTTTCCTTTTAGACTTTAACTGTTAATTTTCCTTAAATTTGTTTTTCTCAATAGATTTCTCCAATTCACCTTTATAAGGGGAATATTTACTGGCCTTGCGTCTTCGATTAGATGATTTCTTTTTGAGACACGGTATGGGAGAAATGTCAAATGGTATTCTAAAACTTATTTTTGTTTTTTTTGATGAACCATAAAATGTTGCTGGAATTGGATTTTGATAAGAGGTTGATGCAATTGGGCTGTGACGAGAGATTGGTGGAACTGGATTTTTATGAGAGGTTGATGGAACTGTATTTTTATGAGAGGTTGATGCAATTGGACTTTGACGAGAGGCTGACGGAACTGGATTGTTGTGAGAGGTAGATGATTCGTTTAAACAATTTGAACCTATTTCCATTGACTCATTTTGCCTTTTCAACCTACAACTTCAGTTATTCTATTGTGAACCACTGTCAGCCCTGTTTCATCGACATTAAATATACGGTCAGCGGTATAATTTTTCTTGTTATGTTCCTGGTCCAAGATATCATAAAATGAGTTAACACTGGTTTCATTGAAACCTTTTGCTCGAGCAAATGTGGTACCGATGGGTTTTCGTATTGACAAAATCATTTTATGGCGATCTAAAAAGAGTCTTAACCAAGATCTGCCGGCTTTTTCAGATTTTCTAAATGGATGTTTGAGATTATTTCTGTTTGCTAGGGTATAGACCATTCTTCTTAAATATCTTCTAGTTAAACCATAAAATTTAGCTTCCATTATTAGGATATATTTTACTAACTCAGCTTCTAATTCTATTCCTAGTATACATTTTCGTCCTAGTTTGGTTTGTGCAGCTAATCCTGGTTCAACACTTTTTTTTGCACAACGCTGCAGAGTTGATATAGGTATATTAAAAAATTTTGCAGCCTTGAAAGCCCACATCTCCTTATTTCTAACCGCTTTGATAGCATTTAGATAGTATTTTGATAGTATTTTGATAGCATTTAATATTATAATAGTAGAATTTTCTTTTTTTGATTATTTTTACAGTTCTTTTGCTCATTCTGAAACAATTTTACGAGCTTGTACTGCACAAAAACAATTTAAAAACATTTAAACACAAGTTAGGTTAAATTTTAAAACTGCTTAAAACAAGAGAAATTTAATAATACCAACAAAACTCGACAGCATATTTTTATGAGCGTTTGAACGTCAACTTCTGACAGTTTTCAATAGATGGCACCAACAGTTTAGTCATTTAAAGGGGTAGCCCATTTTAAAGCCACAGCCTATATTTACCTCTTCTTATCTAATATTTAATTCCTGATATTATTGATGAACACATACATACTGAACACATTAATGCACATTAATGAATTTTCTTTCCTAAATTAAATTTTCTTCAACCTAATTCACATTAATGACATATATACAAATAACTTTTTCTTTAATTAAGGAGTATAATATATTCTTTATAATAATTTCTGGTGCATGAATTAATGGCATGCATACATTACTAAGGTGATGATTGTCCATTAAAGTTTTAAAGTATAAGTGAAAACGAATTCATTACCTCAATGAAATCGTTATTTACGTTGATCGAATCTTTCTTATATTAATTATCTTGATAAACTTGTGGGATTATCGGTCAGTTTATAAAAACAAAAGTTTTTGTTTTTTTTCTAACGTTTCGGCTTTATTCAGCCATCATCAGAGCAAAAAAATAATTCGGTTTTTTTCTGCTGCCAATTTCTTATGTAGTTTCTCGTGTAGTTTTAGGTTTGGATGATTTCTTCCTGTTGTTGTGGTCATCTCTTTTGGCTTCTTTCACCCTTGCCTTATTTGAATAGATTTGGAATTTCTTGACCGTTGATCAATTAACTTGATAAACTTGTGGGATTATCGGTCAGTTTATAAAAACAAAAGTTTTTGTTTTTTTTTCTAACGTTTCGGCTTTATTCAGCCATCATCAGAGCAAAAAATTAATTCGGTTTTTTTTTCTGCTGCCGATTTCTTATGGATTTTTCGTGTAGTTTCGATAGTATTAAATGGTAATATTAATTATCATTTTACGTTAATTTAAACATGTATATGTATTATCTGGATGAATGGGAATTCATTAAGTTAATATATAAGGGCATCAATCTATGAACGTTAATTTATTAATTACACTGATGAAACATTTATTCTAATAGGTAATGAAATATTAGTTCATAATCGTCATTTATTGATATTCTGAACAATATTTTATTCAGTGAAAGTGCGTTAAAAAATACACGGCAGTGGTTATGTATGGACGAGACAATATACTGTAAAAAACATTATATTCTAAATGTTGTAGTACGTGTACAAAGTACAAGTTTTACATCTAGAAGCAGAAACTATTAGGCACTGTTTTCCCAACGTCTACCATTAATAGCGGGTACAAAAAAAAGTGTTCTTAAAATCACCTAAACGCCTTCGAGACTTTCACAGCAAATGTCCAGGTATTCCCGAACTACCACAGCCGATTCTTACTCATTGAAGAACATGGTTGAAAGCCGCTTTTTATTCTGTCGAACATTTCTGTCAAATAAAAGCTGTTATTTTTATAATTCAATCCTGTCGAAACTACATCTATTAAGGGGAGCCAGACAAAATTTCAAGATGTGTCCATTGAAATAGTTTTAAAAACTGTCTATAGTAAATATACAGGTTTGTGTGACGCCATACAAAAAATACAGAACAGTGTGTTGTCATTAGCGGAGTCACTACAAATAGTGGAAGAAGTAAATTCACTATAGCACTATAACATACAAGTTATATGGACACAATAAATGAGCCAGTTAAAAATAAGTTCGAAAGTGTATTAAAAAAGACACCGGTCTGTCGATCACCGGAAAGTTGTGATGGCACATCTACAGATCCATTAAGTGAGTGCAAAGAGTATTTTAATTAAGTATACCTCTATTACACCAGTAGATGTCGAACGGTCGTTCTCAAAATATGTGCATATATTTTCACCATAGTGAACAAAACTCTCGTAAACAACTATAGAAACTTATCTGATGCTAAAGTTTTTACGAATCTTCTCCAGTTGGTGATGGTACTGCTAACAAAGCTACGTCGTCAAGCTAATTAAGAGGGTAAGTTTTACATACATATATGGTTACAAAGTGTGAATTAATTGTTTTTGTTACTATATTAAATATTAGTTACTTTTTTCTATTACATGTATTATATTATGATGCGTACGCCTATGTTTCGCGGCACATTTTGGCCAACTCTAATAATCAGCGACCTCAAAAACACCCCCAGTACTATAATTTCATAAAACTGTATCAACTTTTTGGTTTGGAATTTTTCTCCCTGTGCGGCGTGCGTAAAGGTGCACGCCGGACGCGCTGGTAACTACGGAGACATGGATCGCAATCGCAAAAAGTCGCACCTAATTATTGATTTTTCCTAATCAGAACACAATCACTTTCCCTGAAACTTTTTGACCGTGCACTTCACGGATCCTATTTCGATAAATTTGGATACACTTGTTTAACCTGAAATTCGTTTATTACTCTAATTTTTTTTGTTTCGAGCTATGGTTTTCGAAATACATCCATAATTATTAGACCACTGTCATTTCCCTTGTTTGAGGCGATAAGCTTGATACATTTTCAATTTAACAGTATGTTGTGGAATTTCAATTAGTAATATAAAATATGACATTTTCGAAAGTACTGATACTAAATAAGAACTTAATATGATTTTGCATTCTTGATTTATTTAAAAAAAATGTATGTTGGGTTGGAAATCTTTAGGGCTCTGTATCTCAACAGTGCAAAATTGGACTAAATCATATTTAGTTCAATTGGCTAATTTTGACCTCCAGATACACTGTTGTCATTTACGCTATTTCTTTTAGCGACGAGGTATTTTATAAAGTAGAAATTTTTGTCGATATTTTGAGGCTACTTGGGTTATTTAGAGTTACAAATACGGGGCGGGGCGATATATTCCTTGCATGAATAATAAACACATTTTCGTGAAAACTTATAATACAGAAATCCAGCAACACCCTATGAAAGTACTAATAACACTAGTATTGAACTAAACGATTAACAATTTGATCAAAGCGTATATTGTATGTTCCCTTTACAACACATTTCGAGTAGTCGGTACGGAGGCCAATATTAGCCAGGTAAGTGGCACCGTTTTCGGTCGAATTATTTTTCGGGCGTTTACGGCTGATTCCTCCTAACGTTGTAGTTTCGTAAAATTATACTGAGGTGGGCACAGTACAACCGATTATGGCCGTTGATTTCGGCCGAATTTATCGGATATCGGCCAAAAACAAATTATTTTATTTTTTTTCGGACGTTTCCATTCATTTTCATCGGATGGATATTCAAATATTCTTCGTCAATTGTGGATTTAATTAGTGTAGTTCTTGAAAAACATTCTGGGTATAGTGTAGTTTGTATTCCTTCTAATATGTAGTAAAACGTTTTTTTACTCATTTTAATATACTCAAAAACATTTTCTGGTTGCTTCTGTAATTGGGGAAGGAGAGTATGATATTTATCAAATTTTGTTTTTAACTGAAAAATATGATTAGTGTGATATTGTTGATGAATGTGTAATATGTAGTAAAACGTTTTTTTACTCATTTTAATATACTCAAAAACATTTTCTGGTTGCTCCTGTAATTGGGGAAGGAGAGTATGATATTTATCAAATTTTGTTTTTAACTGAAAAATATGATTGGTGTGATATTGTTTTTTTAGTTATAATGTTTTTATGGCGGTGTTTGTTTCCAAAGATAAACACGTATGCATACTCATTTTGCGATATAGAAACTTTCACATATTGTTAACTAAAATACGACTATAAAAATACCATCGATTGATCGAAAACGGTGCCACTCTGACCGTAGCCTAAGTATGTGAGAAGGGCAACTTCCTCGTTTTACCAAGAGTCGCGTAGGCAAAACAAGTTATGACACTTTTGGTATTTGGTGTAGAAATATGTTCTTTTCAAAACGCGCATTCAAAATTACGCAGAAGAAAACAGCAGTTTTGCCCTTGACTGCAGTAGACATAACCTGAAATGTGTGTTTTTTTTTTATAGCTGTAGTCGTGAACGCTTCGAGCAGTACAGTATGTTATTGTTTGTTAGTGGATATCTCATATACAGTATATATCGTTTATAACGACGTTGAAGGCCGGCGAAATTCGGTTGTTATAACTGGAGGTCGGTGTATGTAAACACCACGTACTTACTCAAAAATGGTCTTTATTCATAATGAGTACACTTAAATATACATGGGTACAAAAAGCTGCAACAACAATGATATATTTTAATATGTAGGTAGGTACTTAATTGATTCTACAAACAACACTGAGTTAGTTTTAATTAAATTTTAACCAAAAATCTGTTATTTTAGTTTGTTTTTATAATTTTTCTTCTTCTTTTTTTTCTACAAGTTTCTTTCGATGACTTTTTCCAAATGTAGCAAAGCAAAATCTGTTTTAGACTCTTTTAGATTTTGATTAAAATGTTGAATCGTTGAAAATGCATTGTTTATTGAAGGTGGTTGAAAATCAATTATTTTGTCCATTTCTACATCTTCGTTAAGTTTTGACTCCATATTTGAGCATGAGCCAGCTAAAATTTCATCTTCGGTTATATGCTCCACCGTTTCGAGTTCTTCATCAATATTTGAAAAGTGTTCCCAACTTTCTTGAGTTTCTAGGTTAACTACAGGTAAAGTGCGGACCCATTGAGCTAGAGGTAGATTGTCTTCATTCTTATCATTTTCTAGTCGAAGTCATTCTGCTGGTGGAAGTAAATCATCTTCGTCAAAGGAGTTTTCCTGTTGCATAAAACAATTGGCTATTGTGCTTTGAGAAACACGATCCCAAGCTTTTGAAATCAGAAAAATGGTTTCAAGTTTATCTAGTTTTTGAGGAATACCCTTTTGTTCAACGCCTTTTAAAAGTTTCATGATTTGAAGATTTCTAAAATATGTTTTTAGACACTGTATCACACCCTGGTCCATTGGTTGAAGAACTGACATGGTATTTGGTGGAAGAAAAACAAGTTTTATAGCTTTTGAATTCTGAATATTATGGGTGGGCTGGACAGTTATCCAAAAGCAATAAAATTTTCTTTTTCTGTTTAGTAAGTCTACTGTTCCATCGTGTAATTATTTTTTCAAATAATGCTGATGTTATCCAAGCTCTTGGATTATTTTCATATTCAACAGGTAGGGACTTAATATATGTATTTAAAACATCGAGGCTGCTTAGTTTTGCCAAAAACCACAAGTTTTACTTTTTGCGATCTAATCATATTTGCTGCAACAAGAACAGTCACTCTTTCCTTGGAAAGTTTGCCTCCAACACACTTTTCTCCTTTAAATTTCATTGTTTTATCTACCAGCGTTCTAAAAAATAAACTGGTTTCATCTGTTGATAGTTTCTTCGTCTTTGTATCCTTCTTAAATTTGACCACACTGTGGTTAACCAATCGTTACACATCTCTTCCGGTATATGTACTTTCCCGACGTTTTATTGTGCGTAGCGCGTCCGTCGTTATACACTATAATCTGATGCACCATTTCACTACATATTTTTTCACATTATAAACGATAGGTTTCACATATAAATTGTTAAAATTTCCGGCCGGAACTTTTGAAATTCGTCGCAAAAACCGATATGTCTTTATATCAGATATCGGTATAAACGATATCTACTGTATCAGTCGCGTATGGTCGTTCTATCTCGTTATATGTTCGTCATGCGCAATTCAAGTTATTTTTGGTGTAGGTACTGTCGGTGGATTTGTGGATTATTTGAGGCTTATAAACATTTTTTTACGAAGCCGACTTGTGCCCGCGTCCGGAAATTTTGATTTTAGGTATTAAGAGTTTAACGGCGAGATTGTGTGCATCAGAAATTCCGGACAGTATAATTGAGCCGGCCAGAAGATATACTAACTTCTAAACCATAAGATATGCAAGGTTGCTTTAATTAAATAAAAGTTGCATATTCAGATTTCTAACATTTTCAGTAGTTTAGGAAAAATCCTGAAAAAAATGAATAATGTTATCTTGGAATTTTGACAACAACTTGTAATGGTAGGGTCTAGACATATCTTTTACAAGATAGAACACAGAAGACAGAATACCGTTACAATTAACTTTGTATATTTACACATTTATTATCTCGTTTTACTTTACTTACTCAACATTTGTTTTACTAAAGTTTAAATTTGGCATAAAAGCCCAGTTATAAAATGTTATTTGATAGCTCCATCTACGTACGAATTAAAAAAAATAATAATAAGTTGGCTGAGAAAACAATGCTATAGATCGCATTTCCAGATTTAACAGTATCTAATAAAAACTTGAGTTGTTTATTTTTTTTGTTTATCATTTTGTGCGAAAAGCTAGTTGTACGGAGGTATAACATATGCATACATATGAAACATTTACTTCTTGGGCTCAAATAATAGCGGAGCAACCTAGGATTGTTCAAGACACAGTGGCGGTGATATGTATAAGCAGTATAAGCAATGCTTATACTGCCCGCAGGCAACCCGACCCCAGCCAAGGACCACAATATTTTTATTATAAATTGTTATAGAGATTTTAGATTTTCGACATATCTGATTACACGGGCCCACAAAAAAAAGTGTCTGATTCTGGGATGGAGACTAACTTTTTCTTATGTATTTTGTGAATCCGAATTCATTATAAAAATAGGGGGTTCGCAGCTAATTTTGAAGATAACCTCAAAAAACTGTCGAAAATGACGTGTTTCGGTTGTAAAAAGCTTGAGAAGACCAAAAAAATGCCCACAAAAAAGTATCTGCTTCTGGGATGAAGACTAACTTTTTCTTATGTATTTTGTGACGCTGAATCCGAATTCGTCATAAAAGTTAGGGGTTCCGCAGCTAATTTTGAAGATAACCTCAAAAAAATGTCGAAAACGACGTGTTTCGGTGGTAAAAGCTTGAGAAGAACAAAAAAAAATATTTGCTTCACATCAAAAAACACTTTGTTTCTACGTATTTTGGCCTGCTGAATCCGATATTGCTATGAAAAAAAGAGGTTTGACCAACGGATTTTGGAGATAACCTCAAAAAAAAACTGCTGAAAACGACGTTTTTTTTGTAATAAAAGCTTGAAACAAATGGGAATATGATTCGCGTCACATATAAAATACCGTATTCCTATGTATCTTAATTTCTTAAACCCGAATGTGTTATGAAAAATTTGGTTTAACAAGTGAATTTCAAAGATCATCCTCAAGAATATGTAAAAATTGCGTTTTTAACGGTAAAATCTTGAATAACGTGGATTGAATCAGTCTAAAATCAAGACTAAGTGGAAACTCTTTAGTAATTACATGAACATACTTGCATTTGACTTTCTGGAATTCAGACTACGAAAATAACTTGCAACAACAGCAAACTGAAGACAAATCAGAAGATTGTTGTATCTCTGAGGGCGGAAATCTGGGAATATTCAGGGATTCAGCGGCACAAAATATATAAGAAAAAATTAGTCTCCATCCCAGAACCAGATACATTTTTTGTGGGCATTTTTTTGGTCTTCTCAAGCTTTTACAACCGAAACACGTCGTTTTCGACAGTATTTCGAGGTTATCTTCAAAATTTGTTGCGGAACCCCTATTTTTTATGATGAATTCGGATTCAGCGGCACAAAATACATATAAGAAAAAATGAATCTCTATCCCAGAACCAGACACTTTTTTTTGTTGGCCTGTGTTATTATTAGTTTTTTTAAATTTTGAGGTGTATGACATGAAAATTTTATTTTATTTTTTGTTATAGAGACTTTAGATTTTAGACATATGATTATTTTTTTAATTTTGAGGTCCGTTATGACATGAGGATTTTATTTCTGTTATCTGATTATTATCTTTTTTTAATTTTGGGGTATGTTATGGTATGAGGATGTTTTGTATCGTCTGTGCAATAATAAAGCAATAAAGTATGTTCTTTTACAATAATTGTAAAAATAATAAAAATATACGTTTGTCTAAATGAATACTAAATTAATCTTTTTGTAAGGGGGAAGGGGGCCCATTGTTCGTGTTTGCACCGGGGAACACATCATTAAGCAACAAGTCATTAAGCCGAAAAGATCCTCATTTGTAGGTACAGGCGAATCATCTGATAATGAAGCATTTGTTGGCAGAGATAACAAAAACAAAAAAAGTGTGGTTGTTTTTCTCCAAAATATCGAACAAAGTGAGTGAAACAATTATATAAATGAAGAAAAAGTTAACATATACAAACTGAATAGAAAGACAAATCCATGTTTCTAGATGGAAGCTACGATTTTAAAGGTTTATCAAATACTAAAAAAGATGTAGACAGTGATGACAACAGGGAGTAGTAGTGGCAATAGACACCAAGTGATGAGACTTCATATGGAAAAAAAAATAGATGGAAAAAGGGGTAGTGGTCAACACGTCCTAAAAATATTTCATTTGAATATTCAAAGCGTTAAAAATAAAATAAATGAATTGGATATATTTTTAAGTGAATACGACTTTAATTTCTTGCTAATTAATGAGCACTGGTGTACTCAAGAGGAATTGGGATATGTAAAAATAGGTAACTACAACCTAATTTCTAGTTATTCTCAATCAAATATTTCACATGGTGGAGTAGCTATATATATGTACAAAAAAACATTCTAGTTGCAATAAGTTAGATCTTACAAATAATACCTCGCTTGAACAACACTGTGAATTAACTTGTGTAGAATATAATAATATAAGGCTAAAGACGATATATACAGGGTGTTCTACCTAAGGCGGATTCATCCATAACTCTGTTATTAGAAATTTAACAAAAAAAGTTATTTGGATGGTAGTTGTCTGGAATAATTGTGCATATGAGGAAAATATTTTTAATTATATAGGATGCTCCGGTTATTCTGCACGCCACCTAACATTGTTATTTTAAATGGAACACCCTATATATTTTTACATTTTTTGATTCCCAGTTTAATTCTAGGTCGACTTTGTTAAGGGTTCCCTATACCTATCTCTTATAGTTTTTGAGATATTCAACTGTCTTTGAAAAAAAATTACGATATCAGCTCTTTGAATAAGGCCCAATAGCATTTAAACCATAAAAGATACAAATCTGCGGTTTGGACGATTAGATTTAGCACAAATTACCCTATCTTTTTCACTATGGGCAATGGATACGTTATTCAGAGCCGGAAATATCGGACCCTACATTTGACAATTTTAAAACGTGAATACTATTTTTTTTTTCAAATGGCATGACATACAATTAAATAGTGCCGTTGGATGCGAAATTAAATGCCCTTTCTACTAATATATTACTTTCTACTACTATATTTGATTCTATCTAAAGTTTGCAAAATTTTGTTTGCTAAAGTTTCTTTGTTAAAGTTTGCATTCAAAGAGCTGAAATCGTCATTTTTTTTCAAAGACAGTTGAATATCTCAAAAACTATAAGAGATATGTATAGGGAACCCTTAACAAAGTCGACCTAGAATTAAACTGGGAATCAAAAAATGTAAAAATATACAGTGTGTTCCATTTAAAATAACAAAGTTAGGTGGCGTGCAGAATAAACGGAGCACCCTATATAATTAAAAATATTTTCCTCATATGCACAATTATTCCAGACAGCTACCATCCAAATAACTTTTTTGTTAAATTTCTAATAACAGAGTTATGGATGAATCCGCCTTAGGTGGAACACCCTGTAGATCTTCTAAAGGTGACCTTGAAATATTTTTAGAAAAAACTTAATATCGCTATGAGTCATTTTGTGACAGACGACAAAATTTTATTTATATCTGGTGATTTCAGTGTATATTTTCGCAATAAATGTGACACATTTGATAACACTTTAATAAACGTTTTTAATTCTTATGGCTTTTCACCTAGTTTCTCTGGATTATCTAGAAACAGCCATTGTCTAGACAATATTTTTACCAACTTGAATAGTAATAAATATCTCACAACTTCAATTGACACTAAATTGTCCGATCATTTGGGTATTTTTCTCACAGCTGAAATAAGAGTTATTAGTTCCTTACCTAAAATAATAACATACCGTCATATCTACCAATGGTCTCCACGACCTAAAAAATTACCTAGATAAAATGAAGTGGGAATTCACTAATGATTACAATATATCTATTGAGAAGCGTTTTGAGATATTTCTGCAAGTAATTACAGACGGTATTCAAAAGTTTCTACCAACTAAAACTTGTGTTTTAAGGAAATCCAGAGACCCTCATGCAGGTTGGTTTAGTGATACTATAAAGCAGATGCGCTACCAACTACACTTTCTATACGATGTTTACAAACGAAACCCTTCAGATTATATAAAATCCAACTATAATAACTATAGATCTATATATCGTAAGGCAATTTCTGATGCTAAAAAGCATGTAAAGATAACTTTATTTTAAACCATAATAACCCTCAGAAAGCAGCTTGGACTATCATCAACAGTAACAAACAAAAAAATGACCTGGCTATATATACAGTATCATCCGAAGAATTTAATAACCATTTTGTAAATGTTGCGGTTAATATTTTAAACAAGTTAACAGCAGATAATACAAAATTTAGGGATTATTTTACGGGACCAACTAATTTCAATTACTTTCAGTTTACAGAGGTATCTCCATGGGAAGTGGCAAGTGTAATCTTAAATTTAAAAGACAAAAACTTTACGGACGTTTACCACTTTGACACAAAAGTTTTGAAGGGTACTATGAATTCAATATTACTACCACTCAGAAAAATTAATATATTTATAACCAACTCTATATTTCTTGACTGTTTAAAAATTTCGAAAGTGGTACCAATCCATAAAAAGAACGACTTGAACGACCCCTTAAATTATAGACCCATTTCTGATATACAATATATAGGAAAAGTTTATGACAGTTTGCTAAAAATACAAAGTACACTACACATGGATGCCAATAACTTATTTAATCCAAATCACTAAAGCTTTTGATTCACACTGTATGGGGTAATCAAATATTAGCCTCATCATATTATTTGGGACTATTTATTGTACTTCTGTACCAAATTTGAACCACGCCTAGTCGGGTATTTTGAAAAAATTTGAATAAAACTTGTTCGCACCGCCCCGCCCCCTTTTGGATATTTTTGAAAAAAAAAACATCCTTACCTTTTGTATTGACAAGTTTTTGATCTCAATAAGTACCTACATTTATGAACAACATTGCCACTGGTTTTATTTATATACTGTTTCCCACTGGTTTTATTTATATGTTTGTTATCCAAAATTCCTATTTCTTTAATATTTCTAGAGTAGGATAATAGGTGCCGCGCGCAGTGGCGTATGCGTCCTTTGCAATACATTTTATTCGTTGTAAATGTTATAGTTAAACGAAAATTTAAAACCCTCTTAAACATCATTAACTTGAGGGAGTCGTCGCTGCATTGGAATTATGGAGTATACTAAGTAGAACGCGGCACCGATTATCCAACTATAGATTACTCTCTTGTAATTCCCTGCAAGCCAACTATGATATATTACTCTACCTGACGATTTTTCATCTCGTGATGGATTTTTTAACGTTCGACAATTCTCGAGGGTCTCACCCTGGCGTGATATAAAAGTAAAGGGTTTATGCTCGCTTAAAATCGGGTCTCCCACTTTTAGTGGCCACATGTGAGCAGAACCAAATGGTACACTTAAAAATGTGTATTACACAATGGGCGGTGTAAATGTCCGGATCATATGTGATTTTTTTATTGTTACATTTTTAATATATAATCGAAAATCGTTGCAAATTATTGCGAAAAAATATACATCTCATCAAAGTTGTATAATAAATATTTGTATGTATTTTTTTTTTCAAATATGAAAAACAGATTATTATGCAAATTAATGAAACTTTTAATAATCCTTAATAAATTATTGTTTTACCTTCTCTAATGCGGCCATATTCCATTTATGTGTCGGTTTTTTTTATAATTCAATTTGTAAACTGTTGTGACATATTCTATCCAACTATTGCTGACGTAACGGATAAATAAAAAGAATATTATTATTATTATTTATTATTAATGCAGAAGTAGGATAAAACCTGGAACGATGTAAATTAATTTCTTTATGTTAGAATATATCTACATAAAGGGTTAGTGCATTTATTAGTGCAATTAGTCTCGGAACGGTTGAATGCCTTTGTTATTTGAGACATAATTTTTTTGAAATTCGGTATGCTCGAAAACGATTCGGTAATATGCTCGAAAATATCGAATTCACTTATGAAATTTTTATTTTTCTTAGACTTCTGGTTTCATAGGAAATGTTTCCAACTTCTTTTAATGGAACACCCAATTGATTTCTGCATTTTCAGATGCAGAATAAATAACTACCTTCATAAATAGCAAGATGTTAATTTTTATTGATAGATATAGCGACTGTAGCACTAAAAGGGGTTTAAAAACTACCAATAACGTATAATCAAGATATATTTGAAAACAAAAAGGTTTTATTGTGATCTGTCAGGTTGACACAAATTATTCGTGTCTTCTATATTTTTAATTTTGTTTCGTAATTTCACTATTTTAAAATTATAGTGAAACTTTCAGAATCTGAGCGTATTGACATCTTGATTATGCGTTGATATGGTGACTGACCGTCACGAAGAACGGCAACCGATGAAGACACCAATCTGAATGTTTTATTAACGGTTCAAGAAAATAATCACGTGTCCACAAAGGAATTAGGACACATTTACGAGATCTCCCAAAATTCCAAAATCTGCAAAACTTATCCCAAATGCATATGGGTCATGAATTGAATGAAGATGATCCAGATCGCAGAGTACATTTTTGCGAATCATTAACAGAATTTATCAGAGAACAGACTAATTTTATGAATCAAATAGTCTTTTCTGATGAAGCAATGATTTGTCTCAATGGTACGGTTGACAGGCACAATTGCCGTTACTGGGCAACTGAAAACTCTCACTGGATGGAAGAAGTCTATACGCAACATCGTCAAAAAAGTAAATGTGTAAGCTGTTATGATTGAAAAAAACATCATAGGACCATTTTTCATGAGAGGAAAAAATCATGATGTCTATTTAAATTTATTGAGGAACGTGATTGTATCAGCACTTCTAGCTCTTTTTCACAATCCAAAAAGACCTTATCATCCCACGAAAATATTTGGTTCCACTAAGACGGAGCTTCACTACATTTTGCACGTAATATTTGTGATTGTTTCATGAAATATTTCCTGCACGCTAGATCGGAGGCAGAGGACCAATTGATTGGCCAGCCCGTTCTCCATATCATCACTGGATTTTTTCTTATGAAGTCACTTGAAATGTCAAGTGTATAAAAATCGACCAAATAATCTATTACAGTTAGAAAGACGAATAACTCTTCAAGAAATCAACCGTATTACCCCACTAATTCGTTGAGACATTTTGTTGATAGATTACATCACTGCCAAGATGTAAACGGAGCACATTTTAAACGTTTATTGCAGTTTCAATCACATTTCAAGTTGTTTTCAAAGATATCTTGATTTTATGTTTATACTGTTTTTTACATACCAATTTATTGCACAATAAATTGTAGAATTTATTTTTCTATAAATTGTCCAATTTTAGTAACTGTTTGTTACTAAAGTAACTGTTTAGTAACTGTTGGTTTACAATATTTATAACAATTTATTGGCAATTTCAACACTCCCAACTCTCAATGACTAAAGCTTGAGTTATTATAGGTTTTTCCACAAGAGAAATCGCTTATTAGGTTGGTACAATGTAATAAATGAAAAGTTACTAAATACCCCTAAAATTGGCCAAGAAATTAGAGCAAGTTTTAAATTCTACAATTTATTGTACAATTTATTATGGAAAATAATTTGGCCGCAATTTCCGTTTTACACGTATTTCAATAAATTGAAGGTCAACATGTATAATTTATTGTGAGAAAAATTGGTGTGAAAAAGAAACATATATATCTCAAATAATAAAATTATACGACAGTTCAGGGATTTTGTATTAACCCTGTTTGTAGTGATTGAGTTTTGAAAAAAATCGATTTTTTTTTTGGGCTTAAATAATACTTTAGGGTCTCAAAAATGACATTCACTTGGTCTTGTAATGACAAAAAAAAAATTAAATAGCTTGATACTTGATTTCGCCGCAGCGCTTCGGAGCGTGCGTTGAGCACGATGGGACGTTCAGGCGGCGCACAGTGGGCGAAAACGACAAATTTTTTCTCAAAATAAGATAACTCCCCACAGAAAACTCCGATCAATGTGATTTTTTTTTATTGTACAGGTTTTGGACAGTAGATTAAAAGGAAAATTGGTCCGACACGCGGATGAAGTTTAAAGAGGGGGGGGGGAGACATCCCATAAGGGACCCCATATCCCAGTAACTTTACAATTAAAGATTTTAAGCTCCAATAACCGCATACCTCCAACTTGTAAACCCCCCCTGACCTTATAACATAAGCTTTCAAAACCCCGTGACACCATAACTTGATATCTTATACCCCCATAACCCCATAACCTCAATAATACACTAATATCTCTATAACCTAAACTTTCAATCCACATGACCCCATAACGTAACCTGTCGAACCCCCATAACCCCATAACCTCAACTTTTAGATCCTCATGTACGCAAAACTCAAATTTTCGAGCCCGACAACCCTAAATCTGAAGCTCTTATGCCCCAATATAACCTAAGTTTTTAATCCCCATGACCCCGTAACTTAAGCTGTTAAACCCTTATAACCCCATAACCCCAGTTTTGAACCTTTAGATTTGATTTAGGAGGTTTTCTTTGTAGGAGTATAAAGCCATTGGTTATAGAGTTCTAAAGTTTGAAAACTGAGGTTATGGGGTTATAGGGGTTTAACAGCTTAAGTTATGTGGTCATGGGGATTGAAAGCTTAGGTTATAGAGATATTAGGCATAAGAGCTTCAGTTTTTGAGTTTTAGAGAAATTTATTTTTGTATAGATGGGGGTCTAAAAGTAGAGGTTATCGGGTTATGGGGGTATAAAACTTCAAGTTATGGGGTCACGGGGTTTTGAAAGCTTATGTTATAAGGTCAGGAGGGTTTAAAAGTTGGAGGTATGCGGTTATTGGAGCTTAAAAGTTTTATTTGTAAAGTTACTGGGATATAGGGTCCCTTATGGGGTGTCTCTCCCCCTCTTTGTGTGTCAGACCAATTTTCCTTTAATCTACTGTCCAAAACCTGTAAAATAAAAAAATCACAATGATCGGAGTTTTCTGTGGGGAGTTATCTTATTTTGAGAAAAATTTTGCCGGTTTCGCCCACTGTGCGGCGGGGACGGCGATTCAAAAACTTTTAAAGGTATCATAGATGCACAGCCTTGTAAAGATTGTACTGTGAGTAAGAAGGAGTGTGTCGATCATGTACAGAAGAGAATTTAAAAAATGAGAATTTCAAAGAGTTAAGTGTTCATAAAACTTTAAAAGCGTTTATCTCGAAATCACTTTATCGAACTGGGAGAAAAGATTACTCGAATACTATTGCATGGATCTATTTGAAATTTTGACAGTAGCTTCTCGATTACATTCCCTATAGAATGTCGATATGTCTCCATAGAAAGCCGTTTTTCGATTTTATGTAAACTTTTTTTTTATAAACAATTTAAGTCGTACTCTTTACCAAAAATCGTTTTTTTTTTTCAAAAGTGCACCATTTTTACAAAAATTGATTTCAAAAAAAATCCCTACGTATTTTTGTAGGCCCTAGTATGTAAATCGAGAGAATTTTTGGTTTTTGTCCCAGGTCTCATAAGTCGCGAGAAATCCTTTCTTCGAAAAAAACACGATTTCGAAAATTGGCTCTGTCGCCGCCATTTTGTACCAAATGGTAATAAAACTTTTTTTTACACTTCAACACATGCTAAATGAACTGTCTAAAAAGAAATTCCATCCCGCTTCCCATACTCCCACAATGAATTATCAAAAATAGGCAATTTTTTAGTCCCTAGGGTGGCGTTACCAACCTTCCTCAGCTAACACACGGTCTGTGCGATCGACGACGCAGACATTTCACGAATAATTCCGAATCTTTCGTCGGATAGTTTCGCCCTTCTCAGTAGCTGCCTGTTGAAGGATCCCATAATTCCCATATTCAGTAGTGAGTTCGAAGTGTTCAAGTATACACCCGTATTAGAGTTATTTACGCGATCGGTGTGAGAGACCGATGTTCATTGGTGGTAACTAATTTGGTCCAATAAAATCGATAAGTTGAATTATGACCTTTCTAAGTAATGTGTCCTATTTACAGCTTTTTTTTTTATTAGAAAATGTCATTAAGCTATGAAGAAGGGCAAAGACGATTTCAACGTCTTTCTGACGTAGTTGAGACCGATGAGTCTGCCGAGGACAGTGACGCAAGTTTAGAATTAGACAATGTGGAAATTCAAGATGAAGATTCAAACTCTGAAAATGATATGTCGAGTCAGGAGCTAGAATATATTACAGAAGGGAGTAATCGCTGCTTTCGGGAACCTTGTTTTTTAGGACGAGATGGTACTCGTTGGAAAAAACATATGAATCAGACTCCATGAGACACCAGACATGTGCGAACTCGTGCTAAGAACATAGTAACACAACGGCTAGGAGTAAAGGGAGTAGCGAAAGAGAATAAAACTGCTTTAAATATCTGGAATATTTTTGGACAGATGACATGCTCGAAAAGATAGCTGTTTACACAAATATGCGAATTTCATTGAAAAAATTATTCATAGGGATATAGAACGGCGGCACGGCCAACTGATATTACAGAAATAAAGGCTTTGAATTGGGCTGATTTATATTGCTGGCAAGGAGAAGAACAATCATAAACACATTACTGATCTCTTCAGAACCAATGGACTGGGATTTGAAATTTTCAGGTTGACAATGTCTTTAGAGCGATTCAAATTTTTGATTAGAAACATTCGCTTTGACGATACATCAACACGACCTGAAAGACAGGTCGTGTTGAAGGAAAGGTAGACAAATTATCTGCAATACGAGAATTTTTTGATGCTGTTAACGAAAATCTTCCTAAATATTTTTGTCTCTCCCAATATACCACAATTGACGAAATATTGTGGGCCTTAAGAGGGCGGTGCGGAATTAGAGTTTACATGCCCTCTAAACCCAATAAGTATGGGATAAATGTGTATTCGTTAGCTGATGCAAAGACATTCTATACCTCTAAAATGGAAATATATGCCGGTCAACAACCATCGGTCCGTACAAGCTTAGCACATCAAATATGTTTCTTGTGCACTGATTATGCGAACCAATATTGGGATCAAGGCGAAATGTGACGATGGATAATTTTTTCACTAGCATTGACTTGGCAAATAAACTGCTCAATGATTATCAATTGACAGTAATAGGCACGTTACGGAAAAATAAACCGCAAATACCTGCAGAAATCAAACTAAAAAGACCTGACAAATCAAGTATGTTTGCTTTCCAGGAAAATGCTACCTTAGTGTCATATATCCCAAGCAAAAAATAAAAATGTATTCGTTTTTTCCACTATGTGGAGAGATGATGCAATTGACACCAATACTGGTAAGCCAGAATTAATTATAGAATATAATAGGACAAAAGGTGGAGTGGACACCGTAGACAAATTATGTGGCGCTTACAATTGCGTACGTATCTCACGACGCTGGCCTATGGCCGTCTTCTATGGTGTATAATGGTATCAATTCATACATTGTTCATAAACACAACAACATTGAACAGAAGCTACCTAGAAGAACTTTTCTAGAAAATCTTGGACACCAGTTAGTCGAAGATCAAGTGAGAAGACGACTGAACACTACTGGTCTACCCAGAACAATAAAATTGAGAATTAGAGAAATATATAATATTCCTGATGAAAATGAAGCCCCTATAAATCATACATATGACCGATGTTACTATTCTTCTGCTAAAAAAATAGAAAAACAAAATATAGTTGTTTTAAATGTAGTAAGTACATGTGCTTGGAGCACATAACACCTATATGCATGGAATGTATGGAAATTGATATAAGAATTAAATGCATTAAATTTGATATAAGAATTGCGAGCCCATGACCAACTCTATAGCAAACAATGTTATTTTTCATGGTCACTAATGCCATAAGATGCTTATGTCTATTTTTCAAATAAATAGAATATTTTTTTTTGTTATTTGTTACATTTTTTAGTTTTAACTCTTATAGACCATACGTTAAGTAAAGTTGCTACATCTATTTTTATTAGATAACCAATAAAGAAATAATATAAATAAACCTTGTTTTATTATCATATACTAAGTCGCAAAACAGTAAATTGTATGTTTTTTGTATCATAACAATGTTTTTCTTCAGTCGGTCTCTGAGACCGGTGTTAGTCTGAGTGTCTCATAAAAATATGTTAGTCACGGAAGGTTAAGTAAAACGAATTTTGAAAACCTAGAATGGTACTTTCTATTGGGCGTCGCACCGCTACTCACCGTTACTTTGCTGTAACCGAAGACCGAAATGGATCCGGCTGCGATGCCGGTAATTAGGCCCCGCAGGGGCGCAGCATCAGGTTCGCGGAGGCCCCCACGGCGACGCCGCCCGCCAGGGTGGCGTTCTGGACGTGGACCATGCTGAATTTGCGCTCGGGATTAAAAAAGCAGAGAGGCGGCGAAGGCGGACACGCAGCACGACGTCAGCGAGAGATAGGTGTTCACGACGGCCCTGTGGCGTTCGTCGCCCTTCAGCTCTATCGCGTTGAAACTCGGCCAGAGCAGCCACAGGAACAGCGTACCTGAAAGTGCAAGTTTTACGTTGCGAATGAATAAACACTTGAAGCAAGTTAAAGAACGTAGACGTATACCCTGAACGTATGGGGTTTTCGTTTATATTTTGACGTCTACCTGCAGGGTTTATTATAGAGAAAAAACTTCTAATATCAGTTTTAACAAAGGGTATCCCCCATAAGTATGGTGAAATGCCCCCTTTTTTTATTTTCTTCGCATGATGAAAGCTTTTCTTAGGGCTAATTATGAAAGGTAGACCGAATTTTAGGTCCAAAAAATTTTCCTCTCAGCTAGGTATCAAAAAATACCCTGTTTTTTACGTTTTATTTTTTTTTCTCGGTTTTTTAAATGTCGAAAAAATCTGAAAAAATTCATGAGTAGAGAAAATATGATTAATTTTATGTAAAAATTTTTTCAACCTCATTCAAGGTCATTATGAACTATAAAAAAATTATTCAAACTTTAAAAATCCCATATCTTTTAACAAAAAAAAGCTTCAGGCTCAGATTTTTAATGTTATATTTTTAACTGTTTTACTACCGCAAATTTTTCAGATTTTTTGAATGGTGGGTCATGTCCAAAATTGCGGAAAATCTATTTTTTTTCCGTGAAACGACTTAAAATGACTTAAAATCATCATTTTATAGTGTCCTGATTTTTTTCTTGCACTAAAAGGACTCAAGTGACTTCAAACAATTAAAAAATATGTTCACTAAAAATAGTAAGAAAAAAAAATTCCACTTATCGAAAGTAGTAGTTTTTATATTTTTTAATTGTTTGAAGTCATTTGAGTCCTTTTAGTGCAAGAAAAAAATCAGGACACTATAAAATGATGATTTTAAGCCGTTTTAAGTCGTTTACGGACAAACAATTGATTTTTCGCACTTTTGGGCATGACCCATCACTCAAAAGAGTCTGAAAAAATTTGAGGTAGTAAAAAACAGTTAAAAATATAACATATTAAAAAATATGAGGCTGAAGCTTTTTTTGGTTAAAAGATATGGGATTTTTAAAGTTTGAATATTTTTTTTAGAGGTCATAATGACCTTGAATGAGCTTGAAAATCATATTTTCTGTACTCATTAATGTTTTCAGATTTTTTCGACAGTTAAAAATCGAGAAAAAAAAATAAAACGTAAAAAAACAGGAAACCTTTTTCCATACCTAGCTGAAAGGAAAATTTTTTGGACCTAAAATTCGGTCTACCTTTCATAATTAGAACTAAGAAACACTTTCATCATGCGAAGAAAAATAAAAAAAGGGGGGAGTTTCACCATACCTATGGGGGGATACCCTTTCATCTATTATCTTTTAGGAGTTATTAATATTAACAGTTTAATATCAATAATAGCAAGTCACAAAACAAACATAATGTATTTTACTTCTACATGCACGTAGTGGAATGAAAAAAATATATATATACTGGCTAATTAGGCCTAAAACGTTCGGGAGTGATGTGTCGGGATTTTAAGTGTAAGTAAAAACTAACTAATTTTCTGTCTGTCTGTCGGTCTGTCTCCCTGTTAACCTTTTTTGTATACATGTACCATGATGAGATCTGAAGCTGAATTTGAGCTTAATCGGTTAAGGAGTTGGGGGATAAATGGTGGTAATATACGTTTTCCTTGTCTATAGGTAATTCGCAAACGATGCAAGGTATTCACTTCAAATTTGAGACACATGCATAACGTAACAGCAAATATAAAGGGTTTTAGCTTACTACTCTGGGGGTTGAAGAAGGTAAGTATACAAAATTGGTAAATGTTTTTAACAAAAAATTTAATGTGACACAGTGAAGCTCTATAAAAGTCTCCTACTGATCGACCCCCCTATATCCCTTTGGAATAAAGGGAGGGGGATAGAATAAAATATAAGAGAAACATTGACATTGGAAAAATTGTTGTACATAGCAGAGGAAGGGGCGGTTGTTTTGTTTGTCAATGTGAATTAATAAAGATATTCATGTGACGTGTCGTTTCATAGGTTTTTGAAGTAGAAGAATTCAAATATCACATTATCAAGTATCTACTATCATTTTTCCTTTCATCTCTATATCCAAAATAAATCATCCCGTATTATAAAGGTCATTCAGATCACAAATGTCATAGAGGTCATTAAGTTCATTTAGATCATTGATATCGTGTAGGTTATAAGGACGATATGGATCATAAAGGTCATAAAAGTCATATCCAAATACATAATAATATTAAACTTTTAAGAATATAACCTGATGTTTTTAGCGGTTTAGGGTAATGAAGAAAATTAGATCTGGACGTAGTGATTCCATAGGCAATCGTTTTTTTTATTGCAACAACTTATAACATGCTTTTCTTCAGGAACTCTTCCTCCTAATTTATTATATTTTGGAATAAAGCAAAATAGCCCGCTGTTATTGTAAATGTAAGAAAAAATAAATGCTTTAAATGAAAGTTCCACAAAATTATGCATTGGATATAAGTAAAATAAGAATATTTGTAAATTTTGAGATACCTCACTAAATTTTGGGTCAACTTAGTCAACCATGCATGATTCCTACAACTCACCCTTCAAGGATAAATATTGTAACGTTTTGTTCACTTCGGGTTCGTTAGGTGAGAAAAATAAGTTCAACTGACACTATTTATTTAAACAAATACAATAACGGATTAATCACTAATTTATGTACAATTTGACACTAATTTATTTTAATTTATATACAATTTATATTCTAGCGGTCTTACAACACATGCACACGGCGTATGAACGTATCAATGTCGAAACTAAAAACTCTCTGCTCCAGCATGCATTTTATATTTCCCACTTGCTTTGAGAAACGAGTACAATAGAACTCCAATTATCCGAATCAATTGGGACCGGACCCCATTCGGATAATCAAAAATTCGGATAATTGGATTTTTTCCGAAAAAGGGACTATTTTAATTAATTACTGAATGTATGTTAAAATGGGAGAAAAAAACTATTTTTAAAGAAAAAAGAGTTGTTAACCCGTCATTTGTCGCTCCCTGATTATTACATGGTTTGTCGCTCGTGAGCATTTTGCTCACTATGTGAACAATACATCAGTTAATGCCGTCAATGGGTATTGGATAGACATTAAGTAGGATCAAAACAAGTTTTACGTAACAATTTACTCAAGTAAAAATAGTAATAATAAGCTACTATATGAAAAAAACATGAATGTAGGACAAAAAAATTGAATTAAAATTAGGATGATGAAGAATCTGGTGGATCAAGACATTGTTGACATACAAATACTGAGTGTTCATTACACAAATATTTGTTGCACCTGCAACATATTTTCTTTGTTTTTCTGTTTTTACGGCGCGGACATAACGAAAACATACCCTGCACTTGGCACTGAAACGTCTTCCTCAACCCCCACAAGCTTTTTTATAGATATTTTTAGATGTATTGATATGTTTGGCATTGATAATAACCTTTCATGTGCATATGGTTTCATGAGCTCCAAGGATAATTTTTTTAAGAAAATTCGACGTTCTTCTGTGGTTCCTGTAAGGCTAATTCCACAAGTTTTTTTTTCTACGACTCATGCTAATGACCAATGAGAAGTTATTTAAAGTAACAAAAACTGTTTATATTATATACTCGTTCTATTAGTAGAACCCTCAACCCTGCACAGATATCTACGACGCCCTTTGTCGCTGAATGAGGAAGATGCTCACGCTTCTAACACGTCCGTAACCCACGAGTTCTCAAACCTAAGTGACTGCTGCTTTATATAAATCAGGGTATGCATTGCGTTAAGGAAGGAAACTCAGCTAGAGGGGGGGGGGAAAGACAGACCCGGTTGGTATTGCTAAATTGCCGCAAAATTCCTAAGAACGTGAGCAAAATACTCATATAGCGACAAATGACGGGTTAATTAAATAAATGAAAAGGCAACACTTTTGCATGTTAAGCGTACTTACAAGTGCTGTATATTAGTACTGTATGTATGTACGTACCGTACTGTAAATTAAAGTCATTGCTTGCTGAACATCTCGGTCAAAGTAAGCTGTTTGACCGTCATCCCAATAATGATCACGCTGCGCCTACACTAGTTTCGCGGAGGGAAGGAAGGATTCCTTTAGGAAGGTTTCCGTCTTAAATTTGTTTCTGAAATTCTGAAAGCGATTCGGATAGTCGGAGTTCGGATAATTGGTGTTGAACTGTATATCTATCGGCACCTATCTAGTTCTTTCTCCAGCCATTTATATATCTCTCTAGACTCCTCGAGATGTCTCTCTCTCTCTCTAGTCGTGTGGCAAATTGCGCGCGCCAGTCACCAGCCGGTCCCCGCGGCCAACACAGGGCAATTCTCGCTCGTCGCGCTGCACCCTCCTTAAAAACATTTCGTCCCGAATTGTACCATCATCCTCTGGTCCATGACGATATCTGCAGCGTGGCCCATTCTTACATCGAGACGTTCGGTAGAAGAAACAGTCTACAGTTCTATCGTTGGGCGATCTCCTGGGGTTGTAGCAGCATAAAAGAATTTCGATTCCAGTAAACTGGAAAAGGACTTCCAGCATATTTCTTGTCACCCTCCAATTCAGACATAGGGGGGATTTATTGCCACGCTCGCCACACTATCAAGTTTTCTGACTGTAGCGAATCAAATTACTTTTTAGGCTTACATTTACGCATTCTACATTCTACGCATTCCTCATTGAAACTCCTCGTCTTCGGCGAATTACGGCGTCCTGTTTCTGACGCCTAGATCGCGACATACCCCCGGGAATAATATATCCGCCTCATTCCGGATCAGCTGTCTATCTTCGGTATCGCCAGCCTGCTTATATTCTGGGACAAGAGCACATCCCTCAGTTTAACTAGTGTGTCCCAGACATTTTGATAAGTTGGTTGCAGTACGTAGTCGCCAGTTGGTCGGTGTAATTCTTGTCGCTGCTCCAACAATATCTGGTCTAATGATACCTTTCGTCACACCTGTATCTAATAGAAGCATTCGTTCGCTTCCATCGACTAGTCCATCCACAAAAACACTATTAGACAGGTGTTGAAGAGATGCCACTTGTGCTATTTTCCTTGAGGCTTGCTTCTTAGAAGTTGACGATTGCCCCTTACGGCCAACCTCTTTTAGTTTTCCGATGAGGGTGACGTTTCTTGGGCAGCGTTTCTACGGACATGTCCTAGCTTACTGCAATGCCAACACCGAATTTGCCTCTTATCCAATATATCCTCGACGACTCGCCGAATTTCTGCTTCATTACATGTTCCTTCTTCCACATTTTCCTCCATCTTACGTACCTTAGCTTGAGTTCTGGAACTTTGTTTAGCGGCTTCGACTTCTAAAGCTTGCGCCAAAGCATCCACCAACTTGCTGAGACGAGCGAGAATCAGAGCTTGACGGGTCTCAGTATCACGTAGACCATCTAAAAATGCCTTCACGGCTAGTCGTTCCATGATGTTCTCCTGCGTAGATGAATATGCCAAACGAACTAACCGCTATGTCCGCTTCAAATTCCTGTAGTGATGCGTTACTTTTATGACAGCGGTTCTTCAACTGCGAGTGGTAGACATGACGGTATCGCATGTGGGACTGACAATATTGCATTTCCAGGTGTCGGACCAGTTGATGTTAACCCTCTTGTTCTTCAAGGGAAAGCGTCTGTAATATATATGTGGCGTCGCCGCGTAGAGCCTACGTCAGCGTTGTAGCCTTCTCCGCCAACGACCAACCATTTGCCTTCGCTGCAGCCTCAAATTGCTGTAGGTAATTGACTCAGAAACTGTTACCATCAAACTGTGGTGGTGGTTTACTCAACCTGTCAATGTCGCTACCAGATGACTTTACTGCAGGACTGACCATTTGTTGTTCTCCTTTTTCTAAACTCAACGTTGCAAAATTTCTTTCTATTTCTAGCAACTTATTCCTGGACAGCCACGAGAACGTGAGTGAAACTTTTAGTAACTTAAACTATCTCGGTAGTGACAAATTATTGATGACAGAAACCCAAATTTTAAGAGATAAACTTGAATCTCTTACAAAACTATCCTACCATCTGGAAAAGAGAACACAAGAACAAGAGGATTTGATCTCTTTACTAAAACAGTCAACTAAGCAAATAAATAAAAATTATGAAATAACAGAACAACCAGGGCCATCTAGTCGTGAAGAAACAAATAAAACTATTAGTCAGACTGGCCATAAAATCAATAACGCACCACAGATAACATTCGCTTCCATAACAAAAAATGGACTGGCAAAAACTCAACAAAAACCCAACGCAGACATACAAGCAAATACCGACAACGCTAGACGGAATTCCCTACACAAAAACAATAAATATAACCGATATAAACCAATAATCGGCCGCAATCAAAATGCAACCGTTCAGACGGTACCAGAAAAAGGGTACCTGCATATGTATACGTTAAGCAATAACACTACAGCAGATGCTTTATTAGCTACATTAAAGGAACATGCTCCAGATATAAATTTTGAATACGAAGATCTCAAGCGGAACGAAACCTCTTCCTCATATAAAGTAGCATTTCCCATAGATTTTGCATCAGAGGTATACAATCCTGACATCTGGCCAGCAGGAGCAGCCGTTAGAAGGTTCAAGTTTCATCCTACCAAGGATTTTCTGAGGCACCTTTCGGAGGACCAAGCGAAATAACAATAAGTATCTATCATATCAATATCCAATGTATTTCAAACAAGATAGACCAACTAGCTTTATATTTAGATAATAAAAAATTTCCTATAGTATGTATCTCAGAACATTGGCTTACTGAAAATCAAATTAAAACGATTAAAACCAATAACTATAGCTTATTATTGCAGGCCCACGCGCGAACACGGTGGGGTTGCAATTTTTGTAAACAATGATGTTAAGTGTAAACCACTGATTATGAAAGAATGTAGTGAAATCGATGCTGAATTTTGTGGAATTTATTGTTATAATATTAAAACCGTAATTGTAACATTGTATCGATCTGGTGTGGGCAATTTTGACATATTTATTGACCGGTTTAATGAACTTTTAAATATAATTGACAGTATGTGTAAGAACATAATAATCTTAGGAGATTTCAATGTAGACTTCTTTGACAAACCCATCAAAATTATTAGAACTTAAGTCTGTAATAAATACATTTGGTTTAGAAATAACAATATTGGAACCGACTAGAGTAACCGAATCCTCTTCATCTTGTATTGACAACATATTAACATCCTGAAGTGGGTACTGGAACCTTCGGCGTAGAAACAAAAAACTGGACGTTTTCCACGAAACACCGAACTACTACACTTTTCTCGACGCGCGTTTCGCCAACCAAGTTGGCATCTTCAGGAGAAGATTAAAACTAAATTCTAGCCTACACACTTGCACTATTTATACCAAATTTGTTGCCACGGTTCACTGAACCGTAACTGTCTTTGTTTATCAGAGCAAACAGTGGACTGGTGGGTATCGGACCATTGTCCTTATTCATACTGTTGTTACACTTAATGATTTCTAAACTTTCAAAAGCATCCAACTGTCTACTGTTTGTTACATTTCTAATTAATTTTAAATTATTTATATCTATCCTATGGTTGTTGTCGAAAGCATGTTGGGCAACACAAGATATTTCAGTTCTGCCATATTTCAAATGAGCCATGTGTTCTGTAAATCTAGTCAATATAGATATTTTTGTTTGCCCAATATACTTTTGATCACAATCTTTACAACTTATTTCGTATATTCCTAACTTTTCGTTATTGTTGATTTTGTCTTTGGGGTTACCCAAAAGCGTCTGTAGTTTATTTTTAGAATTATAAACCAAATAGATATTAATATTTTTAAAAATCTTATCTAGTCCGCGGATGAATTTAGGTTCATATGGTAACGAAGCAAATTTCGAATTGTCAGTATCTCTACGAAAAGTCGTGGAATTGTACAGGGTTCTCTTAAATTTATGCTTCCTTATTAACTTATCTATTAAATGGACTGAGTAACCGTTACTCTTAGCTATATTCTTAATTAATTGTTTCTCATGTTCAAACCTCTCTTTACTGAGGGGGGAAATTTAACAAACGGTGAATTAGAAAATTAAAACTTGCCATTTTATGTTGAAAAGGGTGGTGTGAATCGTTGGGAATATATCTAAGAGTCGCGGTTTCTTTCCCTATATACATCAAACTCTAACTTATTTTCACTATTTCTAATAACTAATACATCTAAAAATGGCAGCTGTTCATTGTGTTCCACTTCATATGTAAATTTTATGGTAGGGAAACGGTTATTTAATTTGGCAACAAAATTATCTAAACTAATTGCTTTTGTATCAAATACCGCGAAGATGTCGTCCACATACCTGAACCAAACTCTAGGGAAATACTCGAATTTATCTTTTACTTCTGTCTCAAATTTACTCATAAAAAGATTTGCAATGAAAGGTGCAGGTTCGGCTTACCTGTATTTGTATGAATCAAAATTGTTCTCAGTATAATGGTGAATATTTTCAACAACATGAGGGGAACGGCAATGGGTAACTCCTTGTCACCTTTCATCGGTTCAAATTTGCTTCGTTACCATATAAACCTAAATTCACCCGCGGACTAGATAAGATTTTTAAAAATATTAATATCAATTTGGTTCATAATTCTAAAAATAAACTACAGACGCTTTTGGGTAACCCCAAAGACAAAATCAACAATAACGAAAAGTTAGGAATATACGAAATAAGTTGTAAAGATTGTGATCAAAAGTATATTGGGCAAACAAAAAAGATCTATATTGACTAGATTTAAAGAACACATCGCTCATTTGAAATATGGCAGAACAGAAAAATCTTGTGTTGTCCAACATGCTTTTGACAACAACCATAGGATCGATATAAATAATTTAAAATTAATTAGAAATGTAACAAACAGTAGACAGTTGGATGCTTTTGAAAGTTTAGAAATCATTAAGTGTAACAATAGTATGAATAAGGACAATGGTCCGATACCCACCAGTCCACTGTTTGCTCTGATAAACAAAGACAGTTACGGTTCAGTGAACCGTGGCAACAAATTTGGTATAAATAGTGCAAGTATGTAGGCTAGAATTTAGTTTTAATCTTCTCCCTGAAGATGCCAACTTGGTTGGCGAAACGCGCGTCGAGAAAAGTGTAGTAGTTCGGTGTTTCGTGGAAAACGTCCAGTTTTTTTTTAACATATTAACAAACATAAAAAATGAATTCGTCACAGGAATATCTAAACCATGTATATCCGATCACTATGGGCAATATATTCATATTAAAACAAAATCTGATATCAAACCACCAAATACTGTCATAAAACGCAAAATTACGGCAAATGGTATAAACAATCTTAAAATATCTCTAAGCGAGCTAAACTGGGAAATATACAACAACTATACACAAAACGTTAATGATTTGTCCGAATCTCTAATAAATACTTACTACACTCTCGTGCATAAACATTTTCCTGAAAGAAGATACACACCTACTAATAAACCACCTGTTTGTTGGTATAATGATGAACTAAGGGCAATGCGTGATACACTTACAGGTATTAAACAAGTATACAATACCACAGGTGAACCAGCTGACAAAAATGCTTTCATTACTTATCGGAACTTATACAAAAGAGAAATACAAAACTCCAAAAAACGTACATATAACTCATTTATTAATAACTCTGATAATAAATCTAGAGATAGCTGGAGGCTCATAAATTTTGAGAGCAACAATAATAAAAACAATATTAGAGAAGTAACCAACCTTGATCTAAACGATTTTGTAGAATTTTTTTCCACTGTAGCCGATAATCTTATAAACACTCTACCTCAAAATAAAGATAATGCCTCACATTTTTTAGAGTACGTTACTAAACCAAATTGTTCTTTTTTTCTAGAACCCGTAACACCTCCAGAGTTATTAGAGGCAATAAATTACCTGAAAAAGTCAAACAGCTCGGATGTGTATGATTTAAATAGTCTAATTATTAAAGAAACAGCTGATTTCTTAGTTACACCTCTAACCCGAATAATCAATGATTGTTTTAGCCAAGGGGTCTTTCCAGATGTATTTAAAATAGGGCGAGTTGTACCTATCTTTAAAAAAGGTGATATAAATGTCCCAGATAACTATAGACCTATAACTATTATACCTATTTTTGGAAAAATCATAGAAATACTATTAAAATCTCGCTTAGTTAAATACTTTGAAAAATATTCCTTACTTCATAAGTACCAGTTTGGATTCCGCAGTAAATGTTCAACCATTGACGCCATATGTAAAATTGTTAGTGATATTGTCAAAGGCCTTGAAGAGGGTAAACACACTACTATCAGGTTATGTGACCTTAGCAAGGCCTTTGACTGTGTATCACACACATTACTCATAGAAAAACTTAGTTTTTATGGAATTCGTGGTGTTCCTCTAGATTTAATAATAAATTATGTAAAAGATCGACAACAATGCGTCTCACTTAACAACACTTGTTCGGAGTTAAGAAAAGTTAACCACGGAGTTCCCCAGGGCTCCGTCCTGGGGCCTTTACTTTTTATAGTTTATGTCAAGAACCTATTTTATTACTTATTTACAACAAGTGTGGTTATGTTGGCAGACGATACAACTCTCGTTAACAGTGACAATGATTTAACAAATTTACTAAACACTATAGATGAAACACGTGCTGAACATTGGTTCAATACCAATAATTTAAAGCTAAATAAAGATAAAACTCAGCAATTAAGTTTTTCTACGAGGAATGCATCAGATAATGATGAACAAGTAAAACTACTTGGGATTGTTCTTGACGGCTCACTAAACTGGTCCAAACACATTGAAGAGCTCGGTAATAAGTTATCAAGTTATCTGTACCTTTTGAGACGATTAAAACCTATGTTACATGTAAACACATTATTAATGGCGTATTTCGCATTTTTCCATTCGCATTTAAGTTATGGCGTTATACATTGGGGCAACAGTAGCCAGGCTATTAAGATATTTAGACTACAAAAACAGGCTATACGCATATTAGATGGTGCAACTTTCCGAGAACACTGTAAGCCCTTATTTATAAAATATAGAATCATGCCACTTCCTTGTCTCTTCATTTATTCTTCACTTTTAGCTATTCACAAAAACCAGCATACGTTAGCAAGAGGTTCCGACAACCACGATTATAACACGAGGTCGGCAAATATGTTAAAAATGCCCAAATACCGGCTGACAAAATCGATCAACAATTCACTAAATTACAAACTATACAATAAATTGCCTGACATAGTAAAACAGCTAAACCATTTGAAATTTAAACGTCTAATTAGAGATCACTTCCTGAAATTTTGCTTTTATTCTATCGAAGAATATATGAATACCCCCCCCCCCCCCCCCCCCCCCGCCCCCCCCCCCCCCCCCCCCCCCCCCCCCCCCCCCCCCCGGGCGGCAAAAACACCCCCCCCCCCCCTCCCCCCCCCCCCCACCCCCATATTATCCCCCCCTTCCCCACAAAAGAGGTTTCCCCCCCCCCCCCCAATCCGGGGGGCCCGGGGGGCCCCCCCCCCAAAAAAACCCCCCCCCCCCCCCCCCCCCCCCCCCCCCCCCCCCTCTCCCCCCCCCCCCCCCCCCCCCTCCTTTTCCCCCCCCCCCCCTCCCCCCCCCCCCCACCCCCCCCCCCCCCCCCCCCCCCCCCCCCCCCCCCCCCCCCCCCCCCCCAAACCCCCCCCCCCCCCCCCCCCCCCCCCCCCCCCCCCCACCCCCCTCCCCCCCCCCCCCCCCCCCCCCCCCCCCCCCCCCCCCCCCCCCCCCCCCCCCCCCCCCCCCCCCCCCCCCCCCCCCCAAAAACGCCCCCCCCCCCCCCCCCCCCCCCCCCCCCCCCCCCCCCCCCCCCCCCCCCCCCCCCCCCCCCCCCCCCCCCCCCCCCCCCCCCCCCCCCCCCCCCCCCCCCCCCCCCCCCCCCCCCCCCCCCCCCCCCCCCCCCCCCCCCCCCCCCCCCCCCCCCCCCCCCCCCCCCCCCCCCCCCCCCCCCCCCCCCCCCCCCCCCCCCCCCCCCCCCCCCCCCCCCCCCCCCCCCCCCCCCCCCCCCCCCCCCCCCCCCCCCCCCCCCCCCCCCCCCCCCCCCCCCCCCCCCCCCCCCCCCCCCCCCCCCCCCCCCCCCCCCCCCCCCCCCCCCCCCCCCCCCCCCCCCCCCCCCCCCCCCCCCCCCCCCCCCCCCCCCCCCCCCCCCCCCCCCCCCCCCCCCCCCCCCCCCCCCCCCCCCCCCCCCCCCCCCCCCCCCCCCCCCCCCCCCCCCCCCCCCCCCCCCCCCCCTTTTTCCCCCCCCCCCCCCCCCCCCCCCCCCCCCCCCCCCCCCCCCCCCCCCCCCCCCCCCCCCCCCCCCCCCCCCCCCCCCCCCCCCCCCCCCCCCCCCCCCCCCCCCCCCCCCCCCCCCCCCCCCCCCCCCCCCCCCCCCCCCCCCCCCCCCCCCCCCCCCCCCCCCCCCCCCCCCCCCCCCCCCCCCCCCCCCCCCCCCCCCCCCCCCCCCCCCCCCCCCCCCCCCCCCCCCCCCCCCCCCCCCCCCCCCCCCCCCCCCCCCCCCCCCCCCCCCCCCCCCCCCCCCCCCCCCCCCCCCCCCCCCCCCCCCCCCCCCCCCCCCCCCCCCCCCCCCCCCCCCCCCCCCCCCCCCCCCCCCCCCCCCCCCCCCCCCCCCCCCCCCCCCCCCCCCCCCCCCCCCCCCCCCCCCCCCCCCCCCCCCCCCCCCCCCCCCCCCCCCCCCCCCCCCCCCCCCCCCCCCCCCCCCCCCCCCCCCCCCCCCCCCCCCCCCCCCCCCCCCCCCCCCCCCCCCCCCCCCCCCCCCCCCCCCCCCCCCCCCCCCCCCCCCCCCCCCCCCCCCCCCCCCCCCCCCCCCCCCCCCCCCCCCCCCCCCCCCCCCCCCCCCCCCCCCCCCCCCCCCCCCCCCCCCCCTCCCCCCTCCCCCCTCCTCTCCTTCCCCCCTTTTTTCCCCCCCCCCCCCCCCCCCCCCCCCCCCCCCCCCCCCCCCCCCCCCCCCCCCCCCCCCCCCCCCCCCCCCCCCCCCCCCCCCCCCCCCCCCCCCCCCCCCCCCCCCCCCCCCCCCCCCCCCCCCCCCCCCCCCCCCCCCCCCCCCCCCCCCCCCCCCCCCCCCCCCCCCCCCCCCCCCCCCCCCCCCCCCCCCCCCCCCCCCCCCCCCCCCCCCCCCCCCCCCCCCCCCCCCCCCCCCCCCCCCCCCCCCCCCCCCCCCCCCCCCCCCCCCCCCCCCCCCCCCCCCCCCCCCCCTCCTCTCCTCCCCCCCCCCCCCCCCCCCCCCCCCCCCCCCCCCCCCCCCCCCCCCCCCCCCCCCCCCCCCCCCCCCCCCCCCCCCCCCCCCCCCCCCCCCCCCCCCCCCCCCCCCCCCCCCCCCCCCCCCCCCCCCCCCCCTCCCCCCCCCCCCCCCCCCCCCCCCCCCCCCCCCCCCCCCCCCCCCCCCCCCCCCCCCCCCCCCCCCCCCCCCCCCCCCCCCCCCCCCCCTCCCCCCCCCCCCCCCCCCCCCCCCCCCCCCCCCCCCCCCCCCCCCTCCCCCCCCCCCCCCCCCCCCCCCCCCCCCCCCCCCCCCCCCACCCCCCCCCCCCCCCCCTTCTCTCCCCCCCCCCCCCCCCCCCCCCCCCCCCCCCCCCCCCCCCCCCCCCCCTCCCCCCCCCCCCTCTTCCCCCCCCCCCCCCCCCCCCCCCCCCCCCCCCCCCCCCCCCCCCCCCCCCCCCCCCCCCCCCCCCCCCCCCTCCCCCCCCCTCCCCCCCCCCCCCCCCCCCCCCCCCCCCCCCCCCCCCCCCCCCCCCCCCCCCCCCCCCCCCCCCCCCCCCCCCCCCCCCCCCCCCCCCCCCCCCCCCCCCCCCCCCCCCCCCCCCCCCCCCCCCCCCCCCCCCCCCCCCCCCCCCCCCCCCCCCCCCCCCCCCCCCCCCCCCCCCCCCCCCCCCCCCCCCCCCCCCCCCCCCCCCCCCCCCCCCCCCCCCCCCCCCCCCCCCCCCCCCCCCCCCCCCCCCCCCCCCCCCCCCCCCCCCCCCCCCCCCCCCCCCCCCCCCCCCCCCCCCCCCCCCCCCCCCCCCCCCCCCCCCCCCCCCCCCCCCCCCCCCCCCCCCCCCCCCCCCCCCCCCCCCCCCCCCCCCCCCCCCCCCCCCCCCCCCCCCCCCCCCCCCCCCCCCCCCCCCCCCCCCCCCCCCCCCCCCCCCCCCCCCCCCCCCCCCCCCCCCCCCCCCCCCCCCCCCCCCCCCCCCCCCCCCCCCCCCCCCCCCCCCCCCCCCCCCCCCCCCCCCCCCCCCCCCCCCCCCCCCCCCCCCCCCCCCCCCCCCCCCCCCCCCCCCCCCCCCCCCCCCCCCCCCCCCCCCCCCCCCCCCCCCCCCCCCCCCCCCCCCCCCC
>JAPWTK010000464.1:340000-349135 GCA_029963805.1 Aromia moschata
ACCCACACCTGACGCCAATGTAACGTTTTGTTCACTTCGGGTTCGTTAAGTGTGAAAAATTCAAACTCGCACTTTCAACTAACACTATTTATTTAAACAAATGCAATAACGGATTAATCACTAATTTGTGTACAATTAAACACTAATTTAATTTATTTAGAATTTATATTCGAGCGGTTTTACCATGCATGCACGCGGCGTATAAGCGTATCTATGTCGAAACTAAAAACTCAATGCTCCAGCATGCTTTTATATTTCCCGCTTTCTTCGAGAAACGAGTAGTAGGTACTATCGGCACCTATCTAGTTCTTTCTCCAGCCATCTAGACCATATATCTAATATTCCTATATTGCTAGTAGGATTCTGGAGATGACGAAAGCACCACGGTGCAGACATATATGCATCTGTCTCTCTCTCTCTCGTAACTACTTCGAGTTTTACGCACATGCCCGAGAATTGAACATCCAGTCACACGCAGCCAATTGCCCCACCAGACTCGTGACGCTTGCGCAGAACAGGTCAGGTAATCATTTGCTGTCTCACTTACCCCGTCACACCTCTACTTACGGGCACCAGCAATATAGGACTACCATATATATGCAGTGGCGGCTGGTGATAAAGGGCACAGGGGCACGTGCCCAGCCCAAATTTCAATATAAAATATCTCTTTTGTGTTAATTTACTATAAATTAATCTTATAATAATATGAATTAATTGTATACGACAAACTATTCATATTCTAATTATTATTCCTTTTATACCACAAATAATGATTTTTATCACATATATATGACAGACTATCTATCGAGCACCGAGCCACCGTAGTCTGAATTCGCATCGAGCCACCGTAGTCACATTTCGCGCGCATGCCGAGGGCACACAGTATCCCAGCCCTCGTTTTTAATCGGGCTTTTTCAGTGACTGGTATGTTTGAAGACAATTGGCAGCAGACAGACGTCGTTAAATCGTTCGAAAATCAGCTGAACGGGTCACACTTGTTGAGTGACCTTTTTTAGTGATTGTTTATTTTCTTCGCTGAGAAGTGTGTTTTTAGTGTTTTTGATTGTGAAACGTTTCAAAATGAATTCGGTGGACTTTTTATTGACTAATAAAGATATTACATACGAGATCCGAACGGAAATTAAACCGTTAGGAAGGCCGATACCCGATTTGATTATTTCCAAAATAGACGTAGGAAAATCGCGAAATTATTCACGAAATTTTAATAGTAGTGTCTACGACAGATTTAATTGGTTATGTGTCCTAAAACAAACAAACTGTGTTGTTTTATTTGTTTAGTGATGGGTGGCAACTGAATTGCATGGACTCAAGAAGGGGTGAGTGATTTAAAACATTGAACGAGCTAAGAAACATGCTAGCTACAATGAAAAACATTTACATAACATCTTAGATTTTAGTGTGTTGGGAAAGGTAGACATAAGGCAACAGCTTGATAGTGCGTATTGTGAAAATATAAGACGTCACAATGAAAATGTGGATAAAAACAGACATTTAAACCAAATAATTAATTGTATTAAACATTGTAAAACAAATCCGGGACTTTAATGAAAAGGCGATTAACATTTTTGTGAACAATAAGGACAGGCGAGCTGATTTCCTCTACAAATAACGGTAAGATACCTATATCAAATTTTTTTCACATGTTGCCACCTATTATTTTAATATATTTAAGCCCTCAATATTCGTGACTAAATATTATTTAAAAAAGCTACCAAATCCCAAAAAAATATTCTTGTGAAAGTCTATATTTTTGTATAAAAAGAATTTTTCATTGAAATTCTGAAGTGTCAGTAAAACGCATGACCTTGAAAATTTTAAAAATTTTTCGCCTTCGGCGTCATTGGTAGCTAATAAGTAATCCTACTGACATCCTGTGCCCACCCATGTAACACACCCACGAGCCGCCACTGGATATATGATCTAGACACATATCTCTCTAGATGTCTTGAGATATCCCCTATCTCTCTCTAGACGTGTTGGCAAATCGCGCGACAGTCGCCAGCCAGTCCCCGCGGGCAACGCAGGGCAATCATCGCTCGTCGCAATATATTCAGCAAAAAAATATCAGTGGTAGCGCTTTAAATATTTCTAAATACCATCTAAATGACAAAAAGTTAGAGACTTACGGTTCGTTTCGTTACGATTCGAAAAGTTAGTTTTAAATTACTCTATCATTTCCAGTGGCGGCTGATGGAATTTAAGATTCTCGTAGTTTTCGTAATGAAGCATGATATATGAGATAGCACATTTTAGGGGGCGAGTACTAAACCTAAGTAGGAGGCTGTTATAAAAAAAAAAAACAGAACTTAAAACGTCTGCGTCACCAGATTATCTTGGAAACAGCTTGTCAAATATTTGCGAAATATTTTTTTTAATCACTAAGTGAATATAAAGCCTTTTTATATTTGTTTTTTTTTTTCGAAACTTCGAAATCTCTAAAAGACGATAATTTGAGTTTTTATTTCATCCCAGCAATTCGTATTTGAAATTTTAAAATAGCGGTATCTTTAAGTAAAATGAAAAATTGGGCAAAAATAGGAATAAAAAGCGTTCATACTCACTTGATTCTGAAAATTTTTTTTTAGCTATTTCCAAGGTCTTGCGAAAAAATCGATTCTTCGATGTCTAGCGTTTTTTTTTTGCGAATTCGAAAAACACACATTCTGCAACTTGATAAACGATTTTTTAATAAAAAAAAATTGATTTGTTTTTATTTAATGTATATGATATAATTTTTAATTTGTAGGACATTTTTTGTGAATTCTGAAAAAAATTTACTTTGTGCCTAAATAACAACATGTGTTAGCATGTTATTGGAGACACCCAATAACCAGCGACCTTGAGTGTTCCACGACAGCGGCACGAGTCCCCGCATCTCCAGAAACGCTGAACAAGCAGTTAAAACAAAAGAGATTTTTGTAGTAGTGTTAAATAAAAGTATACAGGACATTATTTCCTCTTAGAGCATTCAAGCAGTTAATATGTATTGTTCACGGTCAGTTCATTTATTAAAAGCAAATATTATATTTTACGAGTTTTTGTTTGGATTTTCTAACAGAGCAGCGGTGGGATAGTAATCTAGTTTCCAGACTGGTGATTCGGGTAAAAAAAACAGTTTCCGAACAAAAGTGAGTGAAAACGTGAAGAAAAAAGTGAAATTTAAGAAAGTGACTTGTGAAAGTTTTCAAAGAAAAGTAAGAAAGTCCAGGTGTAATGTTACAATGGACAAGCATATGCAAGAAAGGTCACGATCACAACGGTCACAACGTCATCAGTGTCGCCAAGGGTTTCAACGTGACATCCTTCTCATCATAGACCTTCAGAGGCCATCATCCTTGAACAAGACACGTAGGTGAACGTCAAGGACCAGATGTTCCAAGGGGAAACACAAATGCAGTTGTTGAAGGCGTTCTACACCATCATCTTACAAGGAGATGTCAAAATAGCGGAAGAAGATTACCTGCTTGGAAAGAAAGATAAGTAAACTGTTTAGAATAAGAACATCTGCACTTGAAGCTACGATTCTTAGGTACAGTTGCAGTCAGTAATATTATTGTTCCAGTATTGATTGGACAAGAGTTTATCAAGAAGAATAAAATACTGGTTGTTCGTAAGGGCGAGGTTCGTGTCATGGACGACGACGAGGTTGCTATCCCAGGGTCGGATGCCGTCCCGATTCAGAGGATCACTTTAGTGGCCGAGGAGGATGTAGAAATTGCACCAGGACACGTGGGCTACATTCCAGTAACAGCTAGGCAGCAACACGATGGCGACGTTTGTATAGAAGGTCGGGTAAGAGGCTTACCTATGAAAGAACATCTTATCGTTAGATGTGTAACAAAGGCACACAAAGGTCATGTGGGCGGTTGTAACATTTCTGATTTTTCCGTTGTGTATTGTAAAGGTCAAATTGTCGCTCGAGGAGACATATGCATCCAAGAAAATAAGTCTAAAACCGAGTCTGAAATTATTCACATTTTGTCAACTGTTTCTAAGAATACTCAACCGTTTACAATCAACGATATAGGTCCGCTTGTTTCTTGTATATTAAGCGAAGATCATAAATGTCAACTCCTGGAAATGTTAAATGACTATAGGGATTGTTTCGCTGTAACAACAAGCGAGTTAGGGAAATGTAATAAAACGGAGATGAAAATTGATTTGGTCAATGATAAACCTGCAACTTATATACCTTATAGACTGTCCTACTCAGAGCGGCAACAGGTACGCGATATTGTAGGTGACTTGTTAGCAAATAATATTATTCAAGAGTCAAATTCTTCTTATGCAAGTCCAATATTACTTGTCAAAAAGAAGACAGGTGATACACGCCTTTGTGTTGACTATAGGGCATTAAGTGCTAAAACTATGAAAAATAAGCATCCTTTACCTCATATAGATGAACATTTAGATCGTCTAAAGGGCTGTAAATATTATACCTAGTTGTCTCGATTTGGCGTCTGGCTATCATCAGATCCCTATGTCAAAGGACTCTATACCGAAAACGGGATTTATAACGCCAGACGGACATTATGAATATTTGCGCATGCCTTTCGGCCTTGTCAATGCCCCAGCAGTTTTTTCAGCGAACTATAAATCAGGTTTTAGGTCCATTACGGTTTTCTATAGCATTGGCTTATATGGACGATGTTTTGATTCCTTCAAAAAACCGTCGAGGATGGTTTAACATTCCTTAAACAAGTTTTAGACGTAGTTAGGGAAGCAAATCTAACTTTTAAATTAACATAATGTTCCTTTCTGCAAACACAAATTGAATATTTAGGTCATGAAATTAGCGAAAATGGCGTGACACCCGGTAAACGCAAAACCATTGCTATCGAAAAATTTCCGCAACCAAAAAAATGTGCACGAAATACGGCAGTTTATTGGTCTCGCAAGTTATTTCAGGAAATATATTCAAAACTTCGCAACAATAGCATTACCATTGACACGACTGACTAAAAAAAAGGCATACCCTTTGTATGGAAGAGGAGCAAGAAACAGCATTCAACAGTTTTAAATTAAAATTAATAAGCAAACCAATTTTAGCTATTTATAACCATCAAGCCGAAACTGAAGTTCATACGGATGCTTCAAAGGCAGGGGCAGGTGGTATACTTTTCAAAAACAAGAAGATACCTCTTTAAAACCTGTCATGTATTTTAGCCGTCAAACAACCAAGGAAGAACAAAGATATCACTCCTTTGAACTCGAGACGCTTGCCGTTGTATGTTCATTACGTCATTTTACAATTTATTTAATTGGTATACAGTTTAAGATCATCACAGATGCGTTACGAACTACACTGACTAAGCGAGATTTGATCCCGCGAATTGGTCGTTGGTGGTTATTAATTTCAGAATTTGATTTCACTATAGAATATAAACCGGGGAAAAAGTATACCACACGCCTACGCATTAAGCCGCAATCCTGTCTTTCCAGACAATAGCCGAAACTTAGACGAAATTCCTGTTTTTACCACAAATATTGTTGAAGATGATTGGATTTTATCCGTTCAATTAAATGACGATAGATGTAAATATTTATATGAAGTATTGAGCCGTCAACCAGCTGACGCGGAGGAACGTAATATTCATAAACAATACGTTACTTCATAAAATTACGTCAACATACGTTCATAAACTTACGTCAACATCGTGTTTATCGCCGAACTGAAGACGGTCCGAAATGGGTTGTACCGAAATGTGCACGCAGGCAAATTTTACGTTATTATCACGACGATTTAGGTCATTTTGCATTGACTAAAACTTTAGATGGTACTAGTAAAACATACTGGTTTCCTGGAATGCGTCGTTATACTCAGAAATACATATCGAATTGTTTAGATTGTTTATATAATAAACAACCATCCGAAAGAAACCAGATTCTTACTGTCCATATTGATCATGTAGGGCCATTTGTACGTAGTAAAAAAAACAGTTATTTATTAGTAATTACCGATGCTTTTACTAAATTTGTCTTTTGACAGCAGCAGAGTACAAAGCGTAGGGGTGTAATTAATTTTTTTTAGAATGTCACTTGATAGTGTAATGGTGTCCCTAGAAGGGTAATAATTGTTGACCGGTGGATAATGCCGTTGACGTAATGGCAAAAGCCACCAGAAGTTGGTTTTCTACATGCTGTTAACGAAGTGTGTCACTCCATCAAAGTTGGTCCTTTTTGTTACAGATGTAGAGCAAGGTCTTCAGGAGTGCAACATTCAGCGAGGACGCAGAATTATGTAGCGTGGCCGAACTGTTAGCGCGTTATTGACACCCAATAACCAGCGACCGAGTGTTCCACGACAGCGGCACGAGTCCCCAGGCATCTCCAGAACACATTGAACAAGCAGTTACAACAAAGAGATTTTTGTAGTAGTGTTGGAAATAAAGGTATACAGGACATTATTCCTCTTAGAGCATTCAAACAGTTAGTATGTATTGTTCAAGGCCGTTCTTTTATTAAAAGCAAATATTCGATATATTTTACGAGTTTTTGTTTGGATTTTCTAACACATGTTAATATAATTTCATTTTTTTATTTCTTTTTACAATACACATGACTAGAAATCAGCCAAAACCAAACTAAAACAAAGGCAAGTTTTATGAGTAACGATTTGTTCCGTCATCACTAAGACCACTGGGTCCGGCAACAGGTATTGACGGTTTGCTTTACTATGCGATTTTAAGTGTAAAAATTAAAATATAGATTAAAAAGACATCGTTTTGTTCATTATAAAGTGCATTTTCAGTGCGAAGGCTTTAGTGACTTGGTTTGAATAAACGTTTTTTATACAAAAATTCGTTACTGCACAGTTTAGAAATTAATTGCGACTAAAACCACATTACCTACCGAACATATAACACTCACAATCGTCCCCCCTCTGTGATACTTTTTCCCCGTAACGCTCACAAACCGTCAGTACCTATCCGCCAGACCTTGTATATGACCCCTCAAACTTTATCATTTCTGAGCGTGAAACACTAAAACCTGGTCACAGGTAATAGTTTTTAACTTGCTGCAATGTTACCATCATATCAATTTTAATTGCGTATCGTTGTTATAATGAGTTCTACATTATAAAGGCAAACTGTCTCGCAACTCCAACACCGATAATGTAAACAATAGTTTGATGAAACTTAGTATCGTTGCACAGAAGAACCTTCGCAGTAGATGCTGTCAAACTTTCTGAGTGCAATTATATTAAATACATAACTTATATTGTTATAGGTGTTAAGTTAGTTAAACAGTTTAAATTCGTTCCTAAACGATCACAGTAACCTTAGAAACATTAGAATTAAAAACCTTCAAATATTCAACGTCATTAAATGCTGTAAATAATTTTTAACTAGTCTCTACATTTTTGAAATTACCTCAATATTGTGTTTGAGTTACCATTCGAAAAACATTACTTTAACAAGCAGTTTTCAATAACCTAAAAAATTAAACCAGCATATTTAATATTCTGTTAATAAATTATCTGTAAATTTGACAAATACAGATTTATATGTATAAGGATTTATTATATATCATACATATTTACCATCTCCATAGTATAAAATGCGACTACCGGTCGTCGTTCAAATGTGATGACTTTAAGTGATAATTCTCGTCGTCAACGCAAGGTAGCGCTTCGAACAGACAAGTTAGTCACGTAGCAGATGGTTCTCTTTGTAATACGATATGGCGATAGTTATGAAAAACATTTCTGTGATGCTCGTCATTTTCTTTATAGTTTCTGAACAAAGATAATATTAAACCAATCAGTTGGTCCATTCCCTTTTGCTAATAAAAATACCCTAAATATACCCACTTTATTCAGGCGGGGTGTTCCTGTGGGTTTTTGAAATTATTTGAATATCTAGTGAACAAAATTATAATTATACTGGAGATACATACATCTGTGGCTTTGATTAACACAACATAAGGAACTTTGGTAACATCTTTAATCCAAAATATAATCACTTTACTGCAATCTTCATTCCCATTTTGTATTTATTTAAAATAACTGTTTTCCTTCTGAGCCTACATCAAACCTGATTTCTCTAGAACACTCTGTGGGACCCTTCGACCAGAAGCTGAGAGCATGAGCTCGAGTGGCCGAAGGTAGTTCAAAACAACAAAAGGAACACAAGTATACCATTCTCAGGAACTGGCAATACTTGCTGTTGTTTGTTCTTTAACTCATTTTAAAATAATTACCCAATTTTAAACTTTAATAAATAGAGATCCAATTTCATGCATTGGCAGATGGTAGCTCACCAGGCAAGAATTTGACTTCAGACATAGAAATAAGTGAGTAGGGACAAAATGATTTTACGAAGCTGCTCTAAAGTTGCAAACCCGATGACTCCTAACGACATCTATCGTGAAAACCTGACATGCTTCACGTTAATGTGACTGAAGATGATTGGGTGCAAGCAGCATAAAGATATTAATTTCTGTCCATTAGAAATCCAATTGCACTGGTATCAAGAGAGCACTCAAGCTACGGTTACCCTCGACTCAACTTTGAACTTATAAAGGATATTCAGCAGCAGTCAGTCCCGCAATAAGTAAATAGATATAGTGTACCTCTTAAAAATATATCTAATGCACTTTTATATATACTTAAAGCATAAATTGTGTAAGTAAATAAGAAATATAATAAGTTTAACCTAACCTAACCTCAACCAACCAAAACATGACATAAAACGAATTAATTAAACTTAAACCAAAACAAAATATAATAACTTACTCTTATATATTACTTACATGTTTATAAAAATTAACCAACGTAACTGATATACTTACTAGATATTTATATTATTTTCTACTTAAATTATAAATTAGTAGATGGTGTCTTATTCAGATTTTCGAGGAACACTGTCGTAAAATACACATTTTAATCCCTTGTTATATTGTCAATATGTATCAAATAGAAAAAAATGGAAAACACAATTCTTTATTTCCCCTTCTGTTTTTGTAGCACAGAATAATCCTTGTGCTTTTAAACAAAAAAATTAAATTTCCTATCGCCGTTGACTTTGGCATCAAAAATCAATATTTAAAGTTCAAAGTCCAACAATCCGCAAAAACACTAAAACGCACATAAAAATATCTGTGAAGTTAGTC